>VDFB02353493.1:134370568-134415021 GCA_007258455.2 Sequoia sempervirens
TTGTTTGATGAATTTACCACTGTCATGATATATGTTTGATGGATTGTGATTTTTCAAAAATGACATTAGAAAAATTCACTACCTAACAAATTTGACTTCTACGGAGGTATGAGTAGATATATTTTCCATTGACATTGTCAAATCCCTTATAAAGATTTGGATTGCCTCAAAGTCTTCTTTGTCCTTATCTTCATATTGACCCCTACATAAATTTTGTATATATTAACATACTTTTTAAAAATAAAAAACAAATGTTAAATTTTTTATCAACTATATGAACAATTAATTTATAAAATAATTTTTTTTATAATATTATAATCTTAAATTTTATGACAAATATACTTATAAAATATTACAATTTCTTTTTAATATTATTTTAAAAATTTCCCCCAAATAAGATATATTTTTAACTCCATTGATTCAATACAAAAAGAGATATATTTTTAACTCACAATTTAACTTCAGTATGACAATATCCCATCACAACTAATCCCACTTTAATAGAACTGGAATAAGCTTTTATATTTTTTATTGTTGCCTTTTCGCAGGCCTTGTTGGTGGGGTAGAGGAGACAAGATATTTTCGCAAGTGTGCTGCTGCATACAATATCTATTGCCTACTTCAAGTGATTACAACTGCCTCTATTTAAAGAGGTCTTAGAACCATCTAGACTTTTGCATATTCAAAGCACATGTGTTGAACAATAGACTAGAGGTCGGCAGCAGAAGTTTCTATCTTAAATGCTACGGCAGTGAGAATGTTTGGGAGAAGCTTCCTCAATAAATGCAGTAGTTGGGCGAAATTAATACTCTCCAACAGTTCCCCTTAATTTCGACCACAAACCAATTACTTCGAATATACATGCCATGATCTAGAACAGATGGGTCCCGGCCTAAAGCCTTGCTAGGTACCCATTTACAATTTGCAAATTCTTTTCCTTTGTCTCTAATGAAGTCTGCAGACTTCCTCAAATTCTAATGTCATTCTTGAATGCTACGACATTCTCCAATTCCTTTGTTGTTCATTTGCCATTGACTGTGGTCATTCTTTCTCTACTTTTCTTGTGGTTGCAACCAAGTCTTCAAAACCTTTTCTTTGCCTTTTGATGATCTTCATGCCTACAATACCTTTTTCTTTGTCCCTCTGCTGCGGCAGTCTTCGGCAGCTTCGTATGCCTTCACTATTCCTTTCATGATTTCTCCTTCAACATCTGCGGTTGTCCCTTTCACTGATTCTTCTCTTTGATCTCTTTTCGACGATCTCCAAGGGAGAAGATACAAAAACAAAAATTACAATATGTTTTCATCAACAAAAAAAATTACATCAACCATTAGAGCTTCGGCTCTTTAACCAAACACCATTACATTGACAGACTCTTACAGTTTCAAATCTCACATATAGGTGGTTTCAGTTTACCACAAACTCATAGGCAGGATGCTTTTCAATCTCCCCCTATCTCTTTATAATTTCACTTGACCTGAGCTGCGGCTGACTTTTCAGTATTATGCGACTATGAAACCTTCAAATCTGTGGTGATCTTCATTTATAGCTTTAACTGGGACGATGACTGTTTCTTTTCTAGGTAGTGCCTTCCTTGCATAGCGATACCTTCAAAATCATGAACTGCGGCAACATCTTCATATTATGACGGGCCTCCTTTCCGGTCTTCTTCTTGAAATCTCCTTCGCTTATGAAGTGATCTTTTCAAACAACAATTCTGTTCTAAACTCTGATGATAGCAAAGACTTGCGGCTTGGGAAACTATCTCTGGCTTCAGATCCTTCATCGACTTCTATAGTGACGATTCCTTTGGCTTCAGCAAACTCCGATTTGTAGTGGTTTCAGCACGACAAAAGAATTCTCACTTTGGCTACGACCTTATGAGTTGCGGCTCCTTATTTGACACCTTACACCAATCGACGGTTTTAACATCCTTCCAACATTCAACGGCATCTTAACAATCTCTTTATTTAGCACCGACAATCTTCAGATCTACGGTGACTTTTCAAAACAACGAATTTCCAAAACAACTCCAGCAGAGTGTGATCAGCTCTTGGTTGTAGCCTTATCTTCCAACAATCCAGGCACAAGATGGGGCTTTTAATATCTGCGATCCCTTTTGTGATGTCGGCAGTTAACAACCTTGCTTCAAGTGGTTGGCTTCATTCTCCAAATGATTCTCTTCTATATGCGATTTCTCACATCTATGATCCTTGACTTCAGACATTAACCTCCAAATAACTTTATCAAACTTTAAATGGCTTCCAAACTTCTGTGAAAACCTACACTTCTTCTTCAGCCTCACTCCTTCAGTTGGCGATTAACAAGACAGTGCTAGGCGCCTCTTCTTAGATCTGCAATAGTGACTCCATGATCTACAGATCACACAATCAATTATGCAACATTAACTCTGCCCTGATCTTCTGAATCTAACTTGGCTCTGATACCACTTGTTGGTGGGGCAGAGGAGACAAGATATTTCCGCAAGTGTGATTACAACTGCCTCTATTTAAAGAGGTCTTAGAACCATCTAGACTTTTGCATATTCAAAGCGCATGTGTTGAACAATAGACTAGAGGTCGGCAGTAGAAGTTTCTAACTTAAATGCTACGGCAGTGAGAACGGTTGGGAGAAGCTTCCTCAGTAAATGCAGTAATTGGGCGAAATTAATACTCTCCAACAGGCCTGGGGAAGGAAGAACAGGTGGGGTAGATTGAAAGATTATTAACAAACCTTCCTCAGAATCAAATTGTGCACGACTGCTGATCAAATTTAAAATAAGAAAAAAAACATAATTTTATTAGTTGATTTAGTTCATTATACACGTGTTTCTATTTTTTTTAAATAGAAAATTGTAATCACAATATCACCTGTAGATTTGTTTTGTACTACTAACAGATGATCAGCCGGCTTTTCTTACATTCGCATAGTTTTTCAAATTTAACAAGAAAGAATAGACTATTGTTTTCTTATATCGGAATTCACAGAAGTAACTAAAATGGGATAACAATGTATAGTTGTGAATAAACCAGTCATCGGGATCTCGCGGAGCTCACTGATGATGGACTGCCTTTAAACATGTCTAACACAAAATCTTGAAGATCCTCAGGCGTGAATTTGACGTATGTACCGCTTTCAAACCGGCTCCTGAATCTGGTAAGAAAGGAAATGTAGGGCGGTATCAATTTCTCAGTAATTGAAATCCTTAGCTTCTCTCGCAGGCCGACGTCCGGCACTACCCATCCACCACGCCTTCTCTTCAACTCCTCCATCGCAGAATTGAAGCCCTTTAATCTCTCTTTCAAGGCCTCACCAGACGAAACTACGCCGCTTGCTGGAACTTCCTGGTCTGTTAGACCTGACAGCACTTTCATCCATGCGGTCCTCTCATATTTCACAGCGTACTGCGTTACCTTATTCCACTGTTTTCTCAGCCACCCCTCCCCCAGTATATATTTGAGCTCGGAGCCATTCACTTTCTGTACTATGTAGTGAAGGTTGTTCATGAGAAAGAGGTACGACACAGCCACATCTTTGTACAGATCAGATTTTTTTTCAAGCTTGCACAGCAGGAGGAAGACAGTCCATCCGAAGCGGACGGACAGTGGGGCAGATGGATTGTTCACCTCATTGTCCACGGCGAAAGCGTCCGGTAGTGCCCTGGGTAGCTCTCCAGGGGCATCTACGGTTATGTTTACCAAACTTTCCTTATAATCAGAAAGAAAAGTGAGATAGTTCATAACGTATCTGGTGAGAGGATGTACAGTGCCGCCCGCAACGGGAGCCTTGGAATTCTCCTTTTCAATAGCCTTGTCGAATTCTGTCAAAAGCTCTCGGGCCACCTCGTCCAGGCGGGCCAGAATCCTGTTGGCCTGTTCGTGAACGCTTCGGCAAGGTTCTTGACAATAAGTGGCATCTACGTCGGGCATGAGATCAGTGAGCGCTTCGTAGAGGTCGAGCACCCTGAATATTCTTTCCGGCGCCCGGCTTGTGGCTGCCACTCCTTCTGCGAAGGCGAAAAGCCTGGTTGTCTGCTTCATGGCGATTTCGGCAAAACAAGAATCTCTCATCTTATCAAGCCCCTCAAACACATCGTCGCACAGCCGCTTTTCTTGGGCAAACAGAAGCCGGATGCTGATTTTCGCAGCGTAAATCCATTTCTTGATCTTTTCATCAAGAAAGTTCCATTCCATTTTCCGGATTTCGTCCAACCTCAACTTCTCCACACCCAGATTGTATAAACTCTCTTCCACCACGGACTTTCTGGTGAGAGTGAAAACTCGAACGCATTCACTCGCATACCCATTTCTCGCCATGCACTGTGCTATATTCCGCAGATTCACCACGGCCTCCAACGGAAGCATGCGGAATTCATAGACTCTGGCTGTTGACAAACGGTTGGAGCTGCAGTGGCTGCTGCCGTCGTCGTCGCCGTCAGAGCATGTGGAACTAGTGATGCTGTCCTCTGTGCTCCAACGGGAGGACGGCAGGGTCGATGACTCCCTGTCCGGATCGATGGCTTCGCTGTTAGCTAACAGAATTTTGTGAAACTCGTTCTGCAGACGGGCCATCGACATTTTCATCAGCCGCTGCGCGCGGAAGAGTCCCTTAGCATTGGTGCCGCCGGCAGACAAATATTTCATGAGTCGTTGAAGATTTTCGACTTTTTCCATGTACATACGGACTTCTTCTGCGGTGCTCTCAAACAGCATTTTGCTTGATTTCTTTGTGTCCCATCTGGAAATCAATATCTCTGCTGCGGCTAAATCTTCTTCCACATTTTCGAAAGTGCTCCTATCTAATGTGTTTGTTGGAAGAGGACAGACAGGGTTGCCAAACGTCGGCAGGTTTTTAAGCATATCTCTGGTCATGTTGTCGGAGGTACTCATATTCTACAATATGCTGTGCAGTGACTACAATTCTTTCAACTCCTACTTCAATCTTGACAGATATTTAAAGTTTACACTAAATGAATACAAATGAAGTCACGGTAGTTCAGTAATTCAGGAGCAGTGAAGAAATGAAAGGAACAAGAAAAGGAAAAGAATATTAAGTTGTTCGACCAGAGCTTGCAATTGCTCTGTGTGGCCGCTCCTGCTAAAATCCTGACAATAAGCTTCTTACTCAAACCCAAGAAATCCTTTATGAATTTATAGTAAATTTGAACGCGTATAAATATTTAATATAATTCAATTATTTGACTTTCTGACTACGACATTTTCGCGAGACCCAGTTATAGTCGGAAGAGCTTAAATCGCTACGTGCCGGCGGTACACGGTCAGCGTTATCCTGTGAACTAAGGAAGGAGGTTTGAATTCTATAATTATTCTCGAAGCTCAAATCTATTTAATAAAATAGAAAAATAGAACTGCTACGCAAGACCTGAATAATTTGTTCTACTAATTGAAATGGACTAAATCAACCCTGAAATTCGAGACTCTCCCTTTAGCATTAACTATTGAAAATAACGAGCTTTCTGGCAGGTTTGACTTCTCATTCTCCTTTGAAATTTGACCAAGTTTTTTTTGGATTTGCAATTAAAAAAATAAAAAATACTTGATTCAATTGCTGGGCAATCTCAAGTTTAGATATCTTAGTATATCTTTCGAAAAATTCTAAGGGATGGGAGTCCTCACTTATTTTATTTATTTAAAGAGTTAGTTTTTATCATTTGTAAAAAATATTTTATTTTATTTATTTAAAAGTAATTTATAATTTTAGTTTTTTTAAATATATATTTATTATGTTTTAATTTTTATGTGTATAGTCATAATATAATCATTCTTACTTTATTATCATTATAAAAATAATTGTGACTTTACATAGAAATTAGAAATCATGATATAATGGACCACGATTACAATGTGTCATATGGATATAGGATAGAATCAAAATAATAAATCAAAAGATGAAAATAAAGATTTATAGAAATGCATGAAAATAAACAGTAAAGATAAACAACAAAGACATGAAGAGTAGTGATAAAGATAAAAGAAAAGACAAAGCTCATATCTCAATAACTATAACCTCAAGATGAAACATGCTAGAAAGAACTATGGTATCCTTAGGGATGTGTGTCAAGGGAACCAAACCAAACTTTTAATACACTTCTATTTGAATTTTTTAGATTTTTACAATAAATACAAAATAGAACAAGAATGCTCACATAGACACAAGAAATAAATAATGGATAAAAGATAAAAATAAAATGAAATACTTTTCTCCTAGTCAATCTAAAATACAATAATTGATTGATTTAATGATGGTGGTGATAATATTCTTGATGTGGAAATGATATATCCCAAGAACAATATGAGGATTGAAAACAATATATGTTGATGATGATGTTTTTTTTCTCTAATAGCAAGACCAAGGATAAAGTTATGGATGCTTTGGATATGTATTGGGTTGAGTGGCTAGATTTAGTAGGATTGTTTTATGTCACTACATATGTAGTATGAGGTTAATTAGGAGCTTTGGTTTGATAGATTGGATGCATGGATAGGATTTAAAGGAAATTAGCTATGTGGGTTGGATACTAGTAGGGGATCCCAATATTTATAGTTTGGTTTAAATTATAGAATTGTGGACCCTTTGTTTAGTAATATGTACTATGTAATATGCTTATGAATGACTAACATTTAGATTGCTAAGGGAGCAAAAGTACATAGTTGTGTCACACTTTCGACCAACTTAACAACACAGATGAATTTAAGTATTTCTAACTAAAAAATAATTTTGGTCTAACATATGATATAACTAGATGCATCCTAGCTAAACTAGATATGGCCACAATTTTTTCAAAAGAAAGTGTTCACTACAATTTAAATTACCAAAATATTAAAATTATTCAAAAAACTTGATGCTTCAACAACTCCTACTCATGTAAATAATATTTAAAATAAATTAAAAATACCCTTTTGTTAATCTATAAGTTTTTCAAAAAAACATACTTTTAAAGAGTTTAAATATTATTTGTTAGTGTGAATGATTAATCTATTCATTATACTTAAGTGTACTTAGGTCGATGAGGCTAGACAACATCTTGTCTAATTGAATGTGCAACCTTTTAGACCACTAGAGGTTACCAAGTTATTTCGCTAACCTCATGCACATACCTTTTTGAGGTTGGAAGTCTTTCCATCTCACCTCAAAGGTCACTCAACACTTGGCACACAAGGTTGATGACTTGGTCATAGAGGTTGTTGGTTTTCACACTCCAAGTGTTCCTAAGGTTGAAACCTATAGGACACTTGTCTACTCTTTTGTGTCACTTCATGGGGCACTTGTCAATCCATCTCATAGGTGGATTTCCTCATCCTTCCATATATATGCAAGGCTTTCTACTCAATGTAATTTGGGTCATCTAGATACAATTGTGGCATTGTTCATTTTTGTTTGCATTTTATTTCCTAAATTCTCCTAATTTTAACATTATTTATATTTTAATTTCTTATGTTTACTAAAAATCGGTTATCAACACAGGAAATATAAGGTTGAATATCTTGTCAAGGAAAAAATATTAAAATTTAATAAAAAATAAAAAATATATGATGCATTAGATAAAAGAATCTAAATAGTTAAGATAAAAGGTGGCATCCTATGAAAATAATTATTTTAATATTTTTTTTTAAAAAGATATATTTATCAACATTGGAAAAAAAATCCATGCACTAAAATTTCATGTTATAAATATACATTGAAAAATTTTGAAGAAAAAAATTATATAAAAAGAGACATGTCATTTAACTTCATTTTTTAACATTTTATCAACGACTAAATTACAATCTAAATTTTATAAAAAAATATATTCAATTTTTTCTTAAAATTTTCCAAAAAACTACAAATATAAAATATATTAAAAAATACACATTCTATGAGTTTACATCATTTCAAAATTCAAAACATATACGCCAATTTTTAGTGATTCAAGTTAAAAAGTTAGATCAGCATTAATCGTTTCTTTTATAAAAAGTGTGACACAACTTTATACTTTTACCCAAGGAATTCAAATTTATTCTAGAATGAAGGGTCAAGGTATTGGATGGATAAAAAGATGAGATTATAAATGGTTTTAATACATGGAAGGATGGGATTGGATATGCAAATCGATTTAGGATGTGATTTATAAGGGCTACATCACATATAAATGATATGATCATATTTTAAGTATGCCACTATGAATGATGTTATATTAGGCACATTAAAGTATTTATGATACAAATTTCAAGATCTTTTTACTTCTTTATCAAGGTCAAAATAAATAAAATGAGGATAGGTATGAATGAATGTAGATGTAAATAGATGGGATGATATGATGGCATGAGATGGCTGACTAGACAATGATTGTAAGGGATGAATTAGATGAATGAAAAATGAAGAGGCTTGCCCCAAGTGTACAATAGAAATACATAATAAATTTACTAATGATTTCTATAAATATTTTTTCACCATGGTATTTTCTCAAGGCACCATCAATATAGTTTTCATAATTGATTTTTTTCTATTTACTTTTTCCTTTTTATTTTTATTTTGTTGTCAAAGATGATTAATATGAATTACTTTTTAATATCTTAAATATCCTTAACATATCCTTTCTAAAATTATCTTGATAACTTAGAAAGAACCCATTATCTGATTAAAATATTCAATGTCTAAAAACATCTTATCAATCCTAAATTTACTATCTCAAACTCTTTATTCATATTTTTTTTGAACATTTCTATAGATAAATTCTAGTAAATATTAAATTATCAATATATAAATACACAATTAAAATTTGGCCTAGTTTGTTAATTTTTCTAAACAATGTTGGATCACTACTACTTTTACTAAATATATCGCTAATCAGGTATGAGACAATTTTACTATACCACTCTCTTTATGCTTGTTTGAGACCATAAAAGGTTTCTTCAACTTTTATATCTCATCTTCATTTCCATAGACTTAATAACTTGGCAGTTATTATACATACACTTCTTCTAGAAAACCATTCAAAAATATTGGTTTAATGATCCATTAAAAAATAATAATCAATCATTTTGTGTTGCTCTGGTTAAGACTGATCTAACTATATCAAGACTTACAAGTACTACAAATATTTCATTGTAGTCAATTCTATACTCTTGTACAAAAGCTTTTTCTACTAACATTTCTTTATATTTTTTAACTTAACCTTTTATACTAAACATAGTCTTATATGACCATTTGATTTCCATGCATCTTTACCTTCAAGTAGATCTACTAGCTTCCATGTTTCAATTCCTTCAATAAAATTCATCTCTTCATGTATAGCCTTATATAATATCCTTCCTTGATTGCTTCTCAAAAATATATAAGATCATGTAAAAGCAATGTAAAATTTAAATGTAAATCTCAACTTTTTTCTCATTGATCATAAATCTCTTTTAAAATTAATTTTTAACCTCTATAAGTATGATATTAGTGAGACAAGCATAAGATAAAATTATTAAATTATATGTGAGTTGAGAATATAATGAGCTACATGGCCTAACAATTTACCTTGTATAAAAAAATTTCAGGATTTTAACTCTCTTAAATGATTTCCTTAAAAAATCCTTGTTGGAATAGATATTACTACTTGTGGACTTAGTTACACACTTTATTCTTTTGATCCTTCTTTAGTTTAATGTAGTGTTTTTTAAATTATGATTTCTCTATCAATGCTCCAATATCATGCATACTTTACTTTTATTTTTACATCTCTATTGATGTCTTCCTTCTTTGTAATGGGATTGTATGAATTATAATATTTTAATTACTTAATATAACCAATAACAATATTATTTTTCCTTTATCATCCATTTTTTCATTTTTTTTAAGACATGTATATGCAAAACATTTAAAAATCCTTAAATGAGATTCACTATGATTTTACCATTTTATACTTCCTATAAAATTTTATCTTTGATAGTCTTTGTATGCAATTTATTTAAAATATGTGTTACACATACTACTAATTTTACCTAGTTTTTTATTAGACAAGGCCTTTAGCATGTTGTTGGCCATATCAATTATTATTCTATTCTTCCTCTATGTGATACCATTCTACTATGGAGTGTAACTTGTAATAAACTACTTCTAATAGCTAAAAAAATATTTAAACTTATTTGACTTAAATATTACACACCTCTATGAGATCTAAGTACCTTGATGCATTGACCACTTTATTTTTCAACCATTTTCTTGAGATCATTAAATATTTTGAAGGCTTCAAACTTCCACTTGATTTTTTTTTTTTTCCTACTAAAATTATCAACAAAATTTAAGATGTAAGTACTTCCTCTTAATGATGGAGTCCACATTGCTCCACATAAATTAGTGTGAACAAGATCTAATGGTTCCCTTGCACTATAAAACATTTCTATTGAAAAAAAAATCCTATGTTTTGTCAAAATATAACTCTTGCGTGAATTGGCTAGCTCTTGAACTGGTGATAATCTTCTTACCATCTATTTATTTGGTAATAAACTCAAACCTCCAAAATATAGGTTTCCATACTCGAGATGGGATAGTCTTGTTTGGTTTAAATAAGCTATATTAAATTTCTTTAGGATCTCCTTGGGTTGTCTTTTGAGTTTCGATTTTGATTTGGAATGAGAATATTTGGTTTCTAGTAATCTCTACCTTTTGAATCAACTTGTCACTTGGAAGTATGCCTATTATAAAGTTACACATAGTATCTTTAAAAGATACTCTACAATGCTTCTATACAAACTATCCAACCCTCGTGAGATTATGTTTTAATCTAGACACAAAATAAATATTTAAAATATTATTTCTATTACCATAGACTGTAGAAACATTAATTGCATCTTTTATAATAATTGAAACTTTATTATTATTAACTAGTTTGACTTTTGACTTCACTAAACTATCTAAACTTGCAAATAAATATTTATTTCTTATCATATGATTACTATATCCACTATCAAAAAATCAAATATCACAAGAACTCTCTTGAGAAACATGACATGTGTAATGAATCATGGTTTAGAATTACTTTAAATACATATAATTTTTATTTTATTTTATTCATATCCATCTACTTATATTTTTGGTACTCATATGCATAATAACCAAATTTCTTTTAGTAATAACACTAAATGTTATTCTTGATATTTTTGTTGATATTGATTGTGCCTTTTAGATCTTTGAGTATTAAAATTCTGATTTTTCAATCCACCTTGATTTGAACTACTACTTCCATCTATTTATTATCATTTTTTTCCTTGCCTCTAGATCTTACCCTTCCTTTCCCTCTCCCTCTATTGAATGAAACTTGTAAACTAATTTAGGAATTATTATTCTTATTTATTTTGGATTCATGGGATAAGAGAGATCCCATTAACTCATCTATAGATAACTATGTAAGATTGTTGGTTCTTCAAGCTCAACCATAATAACATTAAATTACTATGTAGGTTCTTGAAAATATTTTCTACAATTCTTATTAGTTATTCTTTCTTCATATAATCTAATTTGATTAAAACATTCATAACTTGACTTAAAAACTAATGTACAATCTCTAAATTCTTCATCTGTAACTTAAATTGTAATTCAGCCACTTTCACCTTAATTGTTCCATGATAAATTATTTCCAAAATATTCTATACCCTCTTAAACCCAGTTACTACTGCAACCATAGGGAAATTATATTAATCCATTGCTGGTTGAATGAAAAATAAGACATTTGCATTTTTCCGTGTTTCTCTAAGTTAAATATTTTTTATTTTTTTTGGTGTGCCAAAGCTTGATAGACTTCCTAATTTGGGAGTTCTATAAATCTATTTTCCATTACATCCCAAATATCTTGTGAACAAAATAATATCCTCACTTTAGTTAAAAAAAAAAATCATATTTCTTACCTCTGAAAATGAGAATTCAGGCAGCATGAGGTTGTTGCTTGTTGCCATGGCTACGACTCAATTCGCTACTTTATTGATGGCAATTGATTTGGCAGCTTTTAATTCCTCCACTCTTCTGTCAGCCGTATATATGTTTCTGCTATTTCCCTTTGCGTTGGCTTTTGGCGACTTCACAAAAAACAGAGAATACCGCGGCCTCTTTCTAAGGTAGACCACAATAAGGCAGCAGATTTAGTTTGAGAACTATGACTGTGTTAACAAAGCTTATAGCGGCTTGTGAAAATAAGTAGGGCGACAGCCTACTGAATTAAGAAAAAAATGCTTATTCAAATCGCCCTACTTTCAATATTTAACCCTCATGATCTCCTTGCACGGCGGCCTACAACTTATTGCGACTATTTCCTTTTAACGGATACAATCTTCCTTTCTCAAGCAGCGTCTTTTTCTTCCATAAAACACTACGTGTATTCCTTCTAGAAGTGGCTATCTTCAAAAACTATGATTTCTCCTTTGGAGGTTTCAACAGATATTGCATCTTGAATAAAGACCTTCGATCTCCTCCCTTCCACCATTCCACTTTCTTCAGCGACAGAATTACTATTGTGAATCTTTGTTTGGTAGCTTTTAACTTATTTGTTAGGCTATGGATTGTTTTCCTCTTGGCGGCTACAAGTTTTTCTACGACCTCTTCAGATTTGGTCGCAATTTCTTTCTTTCTTTATTTGAATGCGGCAATACAGAGACAAAAACTCACTAACAAATATTTAATATGGTGGGAGAAATTATTTATTTACTCCTAAGACAAAACTTTTTTCCACCAGGGACTTTTTGGCCCGACCGAAGACTTGAACGCAAGCACTCAAGTATCTAGTCTTCGCCATGCACTGTGCTACATTTCTTAACAAAGCCACGGTGTCCTTATCGGGAAGGGTGGAGCTAGTTCTGTTCTCCCCTATGTTCGAATGGAACAGTAACCAGATCAATGACCACCGATTGAGATCAGTAGGTTCACTGTTAGATAGTAGAAATTTATGAAACTCATTCACCAAACGGACCATGGACATTTTCATGAGCCGCTGTGAGAGGATGAGTTGTGCGTGGCTACGGACAAATGTTCCGAATCGTTGGAGACTTTCAACTATGTCTACGTCCATACGGATATCTTCTGAGCTACTCTGGAAGAGCATCTAGCATCCATTACTCTTTATTTTAATCGAATGTATAATAAGATTTAATTAAGTACTAACATAAATTAATTTGACATAATTAGGTTTTTAGATTATTTGATTGGATTAGTGAAGTCTACTATTGTAGCTAATCAACTCTTAATATACAGTAAATTGATTCGATTAGTTTTCTAAAATTTTATTATTTTTATTTAAGTATTTTATTGAAACAATTGTTCAATTAGTTTAAGAAAATGTGATTATAGCTATTTAATCTTTAATATTTGGTAATTTCATTCCATCATGTTTTAGTCTATTTAATTATTCTTTCTTATATGTTTGATTGAACAAAATACAAAATTACTTCAATTGGGTGTCTAATTGAAGTTTTTTCAATCCCTAACATGCACAAAGTAAATCCAATTAGATTTTTAATCTAAATTAGCCTCATTATGCAACTAGTTAAAGTATCTACTAAATTTCTTATATCAAATGTGCATTTAGGGATATTCAAGCTCTACTATGTGATAATTCAATTCAATTGATTTCTTATGATTTGATTAATTCCATTTATACAGGTTATTAAAAGGATATTCAAATGGGTAAATCATATGTGCAAAATTCAGACTATTTGTGCTCTAATGTGTACTAATTGGATCCATTTGGAACTATTCTTGTTTAACCCCATTTATCCATCGTATTGAACTAATTACTCACTTAATTCAAGTAGATGGTCAATTTAGGCTATTTGAGCCCTCAACATGTCCTAACTACATGTACTTTTTAAGGCTTGATTAGAACTATCTATGCATTCAATTAAAATAATTACTTAGTTCAATTAGCATATACAATTTTGTCTAGTCAAGTTCTAACAAGAAGTAATTTGAACCAATTAGGTTTACTCTACATGAATAGCCCTAATTATGCACTCAATCGGTTCAATTAGGGGGCACAATTGGCCTTACTAAGCACCACTATGAGTAGTCAATGAAATTATATTTCTTTAGATCAATCAATCTTAATTGCAAACTTGATTGAACTAACTACTTGATTTGTTCAATTTGATATGAAACTATTAGGACCCTTGCATCCTAACCTTATACTATTGTTATAAGAATTATAATAAGTATGGGTTAGTTATTTAAATAATGCTACATTATATGGATATATCACACATGAAAATTAAATTTTTAATATTGTGTGAGTTTATATCAATTCTATAGATTTAGAACATATGGCTTATATCCTATAAGACATTTTTTGTGATATCTACATGTTAATATTATAATGAATAAAATATCATCTTTGAGACCTATTTTATATCAAAAATTCACTCTTAATGAGGTTTCTTTTTTATCAATCCTATAATACTTAGCTCTAAATTCATGAACATAATCATATTATAAATATTTTGTAAATATTTTATTATTTTAAAGGTATAAGTTTCTACTAAGTGGTATTAGAGAACATAATCATATTATAAATATTTTGTAAATATTTTATTATTTTAAAGGTATAAGTTTCTACTAAGTGGTATTAGAGAAATTTCTAGGATATCGGTAACAATAGCAATTATTTAGTGGCTTGCTACAACTACCTATCATTCATCTCATCATTATATTTAATCTTGTTGATAAAAATGGTGAAATAGTGAGATTCTAACCAATTTACATGACATTTTTATCCTTTAATAGATGTATATGTTAGAATCCTATGCCAAGAGTTATAAAATATTATAGAGAGTTGTGATTTTTGGTTAACCATATTTTGGTATGTGAAGTCAGGTGGGAAAGGACTCACAAATACCTAGGACCCAAACAACATCTATATATAGACTTGAGCCTACACATACCTTCAATTATATCAAAATAAAAAATACCTCAACAAGCCATCAAGAACTTGAAGTTACTAGTGCTTTGCTATGTAATAAACTCTAAGAAGTTGCTCTCTTCATACCTCAAAGACAAGATAGTTTTTCTATAAGATAAAATCCTTCATATTTAGAGTTCTAGGTTAGTTTGAACTATGTGTATGCAATGTCACAATGACTAGTATGAGGGATGTAGTTGAATTTAATTTGAATTTAAATTTAAAAACTTTAGGGTTTTAATTTTTAAATACATAAGTGGCCTAGATAAAGTCTACACTCATAGATCTATGAACGATGATGGGGATATATGGATCAAGATCAAATCTCTAGAGATGAGTGAGAGAAAGATCATGATGTGTTGATGTTATGACCCAAATTCATGTAAGAATATGCCACTTATAAATTATTATTAAATTTTTGACACTTTAACCAAAGCACACCCAAAACATAAGGGAAATGGGAATTGGTATGCAATTTTCACTATTACAATTTCATACAAAATGTTGGCCTCTATAATCTTAGTTTTAAAGATTTAATAAAACCTTCCTAAAAGGTTCACACTAAGTGGGAAAAAAAACTATTGGCCCACATATGATTAACCTACATAACTCTAAGGGGCGGAGGGCCTAGCTTGATTGGCTGAAGCATCCTTTTGCAGGAAAGAGGTCACGAGGTCTAGTCTCCCCACCATCCCCATGGTACCAGAGGGCATGTCACACCAGCATCACTAGTCACGTGAAAATAGTTTACCATGTACACTATAGTTTATAGGGGGGCAGATACTCGACCAATTCTTGCAGTCTAAAACAAAACCTACATAACTCTAATCTAATATTGGCTTACTAGAAAGAGAAACTTTAGAAAAGCTATCTTTTGGCCATTAGTGAAATTTTTATTGGTCATATCATGCGTACTGAGATAAGTTTGATCTTGATTTCCTTTGTTCAAGAAGCCTCAAATATATTATCAAAAACTAAAGCCCTACATGTCTTCAAAATTCACGTTCAAGAATAGTAGCCATCATGATATGATCATGATAAGAATACCATTTCCCTATTCTTTAGCTGTAAGTCAGAAGTGGTTACCTATACTAATAAATACCAAGGCACATATTAGTTTACAATATTAACATGAGGAATAAGATTTGGATTTTTATAAACAACATGGGTAACAAATTTTAATCCTAATTATAATGAAAAATGGGAAAAATACAAGGACAATATTAGGATGAGGAAACTCTATTAGAGTGAGATTTAAGGTTTGAAATTTATTAGTTGAAAAGATTACATATACTAAATAAAGGAAATCCTCATCTTAGATAATGAAAGATAAACCCAAAAATATGAAGTAGAAAAATAATTTTGTTGTGAAAGCGAAACCTAGGGATGAAGTAGCATAAAGAGAAGATGCATAGATATATGTCTTTTGATTATGCTCACTATGCTAGTGACTTAGGTCACAAAGCCAATTTCTTGAATTACAAAAAATACTATGAAAATTGGTAGTGAAATGAATTTTGAACTTGAATCATAAAGAGATTTTGAAGCATTTACAAATAAAGTCATTTCTTGTTTGGTCATGTTGGGGAATCCACATCCTTAAGGATATAAGTAGTAACACATATTGTGTTTTTGTACAAAATCCACCTAGATCATATATGCCCTTAGACATAACCATGCTTGAGCATTCCTAAATATCTATATCATTGGTTTTACAATTTGACTTAGTTTACATTGTTTTACTTTTAAAGAGCAGTTGAAAAACCAAAAAGGCTCAAAATTCCTTATTGCCAAGTAATAGTTGAGAAGGTTCGTTACCATATGGATTTCATGTTTTAGATGAGTGAGTTATTTATCTTGTTTGATGAACTCACCAATGCCATGATATATGTTTAATGGATTATGATAAGTTTTCGACAATGACATATTAGACAAATTCATTACCTAACAAATTTGACTTTTATGGAGTAGATCTATTTTCCATTGATATTGTCAAATCCCTCATAAAGACTTGGATTGCCTCTAAGTCTTCCTTGTCCTTATCTTTATATTGGCATCTACATAATTTTTATATATTCTTACATGCTTTTCAAAAATAAACAAAAACAAATATTAATTTTTTTATCAACTTTATGAGCACTAAATTATTTTAATGAATTAAAATAAAAAATTTATTTAATATTAAAGTGTTAACTTTTATGACAAACACATTCTCTTATAGAATATTACTGTCATTTTTATGCTATTTTTATAATTTCCACTAAATAAGATGTATTTTTAACTGACACTTTAACTAAGTATGACAAGATACCATCACAAATAATCCCACTTTAATAGAAAGAAATAATCTTTTATGTTTTTTTTTTATTGTCTTTTTGCAGATATGGGGAAGGAAGGATAGGCGGGTTAGCCGTTAGATTAGGAGATCATTAACAAACCTTCCTCAAAATCAGCTTTTATTTGATTTAAATCATGGACGACTGCTGATCAAATTTAAAATAACACAAACATAATTTTATTAGTTGATTTAGTTCACTTTAGACGTGCTTCTATTTTTTTAAAATAGAAATCTGTAAGCAGGTTATCACCTGTAGATTCGTTTTCTACTACTAACAGATCATCAGCCGGTTTTCTTGCAGTCGCATAGTTTTTCAAATTTAACAAGAGAGAAGAGACTATAGTTTTGTTATATTGGATATTCACACAAGTTACTAAGATTGGATAACAATGTATAAATTTTAATAAACCAGTCACCGGGATCTCCTGGAGCTCACGGATGACGAGCCGCCTTTAAACATGTCCAACACAAAATCTTGAAGCTCCTCAGGAGTGTATTTGACGTATGTACCGCTTTCAAACCGACTCTTGAATCTGGTAAGAAATGAAATGTAGGGCGGTATCAATTTCTCAGTAATTGAAATCTTTAGCTTCTCTCGCAGGTCGCCGTCGGGCACTACCCATCCACCATGCCTTCTCTTTACCTCTTCCATCGCTGAATTGAAGCCCTTTAATCTCTCTTTCAAAGCCTCACCAGACGAAACTACGCCGCTTGCAGGAACCTCCTGGTCTGTTAGACCTGACAGCACTTTCATCCATGCGGTCCTCTCATATTTCACCGCGTACTGCGTTACCTTATTCCACTGTTTTCTCAGCCATCCCTCCCCCAGTATATATTTGAGCTCGGAGCCATTCACTTTCTGTACTATGTAGTGAAGGTTGTTCATGAGAAAGAGGTACGACACAGCCACATCTTTGTACAGATCAGATTTTTTTTCGAGCTTGCACAGCAGGAGGAAGACAGTATATCCGAAGCGGAGGAACAGTGGGGCAGAGGGATTGTTCATCTCATTGTCCACGGCGAAAACGTCCGGTAGTGCCTTGGTTAGCTCTCCACGGGCTTCTACAGTTATGTTTACCAAAGTTTCCTTATAATCCGAGAGAAAAGTGAGATAATTCATAACGAATCTGGTGAGAGGATGTACAGTGCCGCCCGCAACGGGAGCCTTAGAATTCTCCTTTTCAATAGCCTTCTCGAATTCTGTCAAAAGCTCCCGGGCCACCTCGTCCAGGCGGGTCAGAATCCTGTTGGCCTGCTCGTGCACGCTTCGGCAAGGCTCTTGACAATAAGTGGCATCTATGTCGGGCATGAGATCGGTGAGCGCTTCGTAGAGGTCGAGCACCCTGAATATTCTTTCCGGCGCCCGGCTTGTGGCTGCTACTCCTTCTGCGAAGTCGAAAAGCCTGCTTGTCTGCTTCTTGGCGATTTCGGCAAAACAAGAATCTCTCATCTTATCAAGCCCCTCAAATACTTCGTCGCACAGCCGTTTTTCTTGGCCAAACAGAAGCCGGATGCTGATTTTCGCAGCGTAAATCCATTTCTTGATCTTTTCATCAAGAAATTTCCATTCCATTTTCCGGACATCGTCCAACCTCACCTTCTCCACGCCCAGATTGTATAAACTCTCTTCCACCACGGACTTTCTGGTGACAGTGAAGACTCGAACGCATTCACTCGCATACCCATTGCTCGCCATGCACTGTGCTATATTCCGCAGATTCACCACGGCGTCCAACGGAAGCATGCGGGATTCACAGACTCTGGCTGTTGACAAACAGTTGGAGCTGCAGTGGCTGCTGGCATCGTCGTCACCGTCAGAGCATGTGGAACTAGTGATGCTGTCCTCTGTGCTCGAACGGGAAGACGTCAGGGTCGATGACTCCCTGTCCGGATCGATGGCTTCGCTGTTAGATAACAGAATTTTGTGAAACTCGTTCTGCAGACGGGCCATCGACATTTTCATCAGCCGCTGCGCGCGGAAGAGTCCCGCAGCGTTGGTGCCGCCGGCAGACAAATATTCCGTGAGCCGTTGGAGATTTTGGAGTTTTTCCATGAACATACGGACTTCTTCTCCGGTGCTCTCAAAGAGCATTTTGCTTGTTTTCTTTGTGTCCCATCTGGAAATCAAAATCTCTGCTGCGGCTAAATTTTCTTCCACATTTTCGAAATTGCTCCTATCCAATGTGTTCGTTGTAAGAGGACATACAGGGTTGCCAAATGTCGGTAAGATTTTTAGAATACCTCTGGTCATGTTGTTGGAGGTACTCAGAGATTCTACAAAATGCTGTGCAGTGACCACAATTCTTTCAACTCCTACTTCAATCTTGACAGATATTTAGTGTAAATGAATACAAATGAACTGACGGTGGTTCGGCAATTCAGGAGCAGTGAAGAAATGAAAGGAAAACTTGCAACCCAAGGAAATATACGTATAAGGAACAGGAAAGGAAAAATAATATTCGACCAGAGCTTGCGTTTGCTCTGTGTCGCCGCTCCTCCTCAAATCCTACGCAATAAGCTTCTTACTCAAAACCTAAGAAATCCTTTGAATTTATAGTAAGTTTTAACGCGTACAAATATTTAATATAATATAACAATTTGACTTTTTGACACGGCATTTTCGCTTGACCAAGTTATGACACGGGAAGAGCTTAAACCGGTATGTGAACTAATGAAGGGGGGTTTGCCTTTATAATGATAGTGGAAACTCCCATTTTTATAATAAAATAGTACTATGCGGACATAAATGATTTCTCCTATTAATTGAAGTGGAATAAATCAACTCTATGTTCCTAGACTCTCCCTACTATTGAAAACAACGAGCTTTTTAGCAGGTTTGACTTCTCATCCTCCTTTGAAATCTGACCATGTTTTTTTCAATTTGTAATTAAAATTTAAAAAATACTACATGACATTTTTCCATAACAAATTCTTCAATAGTTGGGCAAATCTGAACTATGTTTATCTATTTTTATTTTATTTATTTAAAGAGGTGTTTTAATTTATTTTTAATATTGAACAAAGCAAGAGTATGAAGAATAGAAACTAGCTGGTAGATGAAAGAGATTTATGATACAAATTTTTAAAGATTACAATTATCAAACAAATGGCAGAAATCAGAAGAAACAATGAGTTAATACTTGAGTTAAAACAATTTACATAGGTCTAGATTGTAATTGTTCTGACATTGATTAACCTAATCGTGAATTTGCTTAAGTTGAACCATGGCCATAATATTTTTCTTGGATAAATTTTGAAGTTATGAAAACCAAAAAACAACCTGAAAAAGTATGTTAGAGTAAAACATTAGAATACCATTTTCCCTAAAATAGTAGCTTGAAAACATAGTAGTACACTTGACCTTTTAAATATTCTTTAAAAAAACTGTCTCATTGAATTAACAATCACATTATTATGTAAACGAAAGTCAAAGAGAGCTTCTTTCTAATTCAACTTACAATGAAAAATAACAAGATTTTTTTTTTAAATAGCATTCCATTATTCTTTAACACAAGGGTAATCTCAAAATATATGTTTCATATTTTCAGTATATAAGCAAGGGTAATCAACAATTATTTTATTTTCTTTATTTATTTAAAAGTTAGTTTATAATTATTATTTTTCTTAAATTATGTTATTTTATTTTATTTATTTAAAATTTATTTTATATATTTTTAAATATATATCTATTTAGTTTTAGTTTTTATGTATATGGTCATAATAGGATTCTTCTTACTTTATTATCATTATAGAACTCTCTCTTGCTTAAACATTGGACAACCTCTTTTAACCCCCTTATCAAACCACTTCATGTGCATCCAGTGTGGGTTAGGCTTTCAAATCTTCCCCTCCAATTTTAGGAGGATTCCAGTTTTGAGTCCATTGGCAACTCTATCGGTCATTTTTCAAGGTTGATGAGTCCACCTCCTTCATGAGGCATTCTACTTTTGCTCGCATTCATGTGGAGATTGACTTCTTCTTGCCTCTTCACAAAGATGTGGTTCTAATGGTTGGTGATAGGCCTTGGACTCAATTGCTTGATTTTGAGGGCCTTTGTTTTCATTTTCATTGTTGTTTTGCAACGGGTCACTTCACTTCAGACTGTTCTCTCTTGCATTGCAAAGGCCCTGCTACTTGGTGGAGGGATGCTTTTGATGATCACTTGACTATTCATGCTCCTACTTCTTCGACAGATACCTCCTCTGAGGATTTTGATGTCTGTCTTGCTTTTGGTGTGAATCTATCATGTTTTGTTGATCCTATTGAGGCTACTCTCATATTGTGCATTCAATTTGCTTCATCATCTTATTTTTCTCTGCCCCAGACTTCAATAATGGTTGATGAACTTTTTTGTCCCCCTTCGAGTGCTTTTGGCCCTCTTGTGGGGGTGTCTTCTCCTTAGATCCTACCTCCACTTATGGTGGGATCTTGGATGATAGCATTACTTGAACTATTGTTCATAGAAGGAGGAAAGGCCTTTCTTCTACCTCTTCACTTTCTCATTCTGGTGTGATTTCATAATTTGATTAGGGTCGAGACCCTTGTTCCTTGTTTCTCTCTAGTTTCATGCTCTGGTTAAAAGCATTGCTAGTTTTTGGTTGGTTTTCTCAATCTCACTACTGCTGAGACTTGTCCTGCTTGCATTTATGGTAGTTTTTGTATCGAGTATGGTCCCTTTCCTTCTTTTATCTTAATCAAAACTATAATAAACCAATGCATAATTAATAAAAATAATGGGATACTAAAGAAAACAAGAGGGCATGGGGGATAAGAGATTCTTCTGTTATGAATTTTCAAACATAAATATAAACATGGAAGGAATGGAGAGAAAATGAATTAACATACATTTTTATGACATACTCCATCTACTTGGGGCATACAATTTTTTCAAGGACAACATTGTGGAAATTAATATGCAACACATAGTTATGCAAGTAGCCATTCCAATCCTTTTCCCTATTCTCACTCCTTCCACCCATGCCCTTGAAATGGAATGCACAACCTTCACTACTTGGGTGAGGAAGAAGCACATACAGTCTCAAATAGACAAATGCAATTCCATTTTGAGGAAAATGGAAGATAATCTCACCATTGATGATAACCCAAGAGTAATACAAGCTACAATCATTATCAACAATGCTAAGGTTATCACCAACATGATTTTCTCTACCGTTGCAACTATTAATTCTTTCAATACATCTAATATGATGATAATATCTATTCCTCTTCCTACTAACTTCTCTTATCTATACTTTAAGGTAAAGGAGGTATTTGATATGATAAATAGGTAATCATCATCTTTAAGGTTCTTCCATCAGTTTGAAGTATTAGATACCACACTTAGAGATCTCAATAATCTACATAACTCTAATTCCAAATTGTAGTTCCTACTTCATCTCTCTCCATCCACCTTGGAACTCCATGAGTTGGAGACTATTCTTCCCCTTCTTGAACATATAATCAATGCAACACTCTCAGTATCATATCAACCATAGAATTGAAAATATATTAATGAATAGCACAAGGGATAACAAAATTGTTAGAAACACAAAATATAATTAGTGCACTATTGGCTATAGTATCTAATGCATTATTTCCTTCCACCAATGGCACACCATGTAGATGTTGTTATATATACTTGTTTTCATTTAATGCACTATTTCTCATAAAACAAATTATGGCATTGCATATGGGGACCAAGATGATTTTATATTGATTCTATTTTAAAATCATTTTAAATGGATAAAATGAGGTGATAAAGGAGTAGGCTCAAGATTTTTAAATGAAAGAGATATTTATTTAACAATAAATTCTTTTCATAAACTCAAAATAATAAAGAAGTTAAATCTTCATTTAATATAAGGAAAACATAAAATAAATCATTATGAATGAAGAGATACAAGAAATTAAATCTCACGAATATGGAAATCACAAAAAGTAGGGAGATATTGCTTCCATACAAAAAATCATAGAGATAATTTTTGATGTTAAAGAATAATTTCTAGACTTTTATCTATTCTTCCATTCTTCTTATTTGTTGATATAAAATTGTAATGGTTCATTTGAATAATTTTTTTTTTTTTTAGAGAATAGTCATTAGAGTACATAGAATTAGATTTGAACTAGATATATCTTCACAAAAATTGGGCATCTTGAGGGAAACTCTATAATTATTAAGCTCAATAATAGTATTGTCACTATGCATTTAGATTTTCACATAATTTTATTTATCTTTTGTAAATAAAATTTAGATGTTTATTCCTATTATTGTCTCTTACATTTTGTGAATAGATCAATTTAGATTATTTTTTAGTCATTTCATTTGTATGTGTAGTCTTTGTTCAAATATGAAACTATTTAACCTACCATGAATTAATGACTATGCCTATGTTTCTTTCCATTGTTGCATCTATGTCTATCCCATTTCATGTTTCCAAATTATATACAATAGTAAGTAATATGCAAGTGTGATGGTTGTTGTGCAGTTAGTTTTTAGCCTTTTTAGATTAGATTTTCTTTCAATAATTTCCTCCATTTCCTCCCTCAAAACTACGAAATTCATTAAAAATCCTACAAAGAGCCAACTTATACAATTTTAGATATTATTCCATACGTATAAATCCCACAATTGTGAGATTTCCCATGTTGATGTATGTTTGCATGCAAGTTTGTAATTGGGTGCAAATTTGAGCATCTATAGTTTTCTCAAACCCAATGGGACATGATTGAAATTATTTGGTCTATGTCTCATTTAATTTGATCTATTTCTATTTTTTTGGTAAATAACAAAAATATTAGTATATTCTATGAGAGTATTCAATTTTTCAAATCATGGTAGCCCACAATATCTATATGAATCTAAATATTTTAGCAAGTAATTCACTTTTTCTAGCATTGTATTCAAGAATTCCATTACAATAATTACAAAGGTGTTATATTCATAAAGTGACTTATAAAGCATTTCCTCACTTCTATGGAGATGTGTTATTTTCTCCATAGATCATATCCAAGATATTATAAATTTATGCACTATTCATAATATCATAGAAGATAATTTTTTTCTCTAATTGGTTTTCTTTTCTCTCAAAGGGATAAAGAATGTGAGTGGTCTAAACCATTACAATATAGATTTATTGCAAGTTGGGATCAACTTTTTGATCTACTTTTTAACCAATTTCTCGAGATAATATAGATACAATCTCTCTTCTTTAGTTTTTATCACAATCAAGAGGTATCATTATAGTGCATGTATGATTTAAAAATCTATGGAGAATATCTCTAGTTAATGTAAGACCATCTCCTAAATTTATATTTATATATTTTTAAGATCTTTAGATATTAAAATTGTTATAAAGATACAAGTTCTAGGAGGTGAAACCTTGCTACAATCTTATGATCTCAATGTTAGAGCTTAAATGATCATAGAAGTTTTAAAATTACCTCATTTCCTTGTTAAAATATTACTTTTTAAATAAAATATCCCTTCCTAAGTTGTGCCATATAAGACTTAATACAAATTCATACTCCACCCATCAACCTTGTTAATTACATAAGTCAAGAAGAGATGAATATAATAAAACTTGTCTTGTAGAACTCATATGTTATGAGCACAAAAAGTTAAAGGGTAAATAAATAATGTACTAATATTATCAAAAATTTATTCCTAAAAACCTTCAAGAGTAGCCATATGCATGTAATCAACTTATAGAAGAACCCTTTCCCCATTCATAGAAAATGGTTCAAAATTGTGCTTCTCAATTTTATGATTTAAAATTTAAATCAAAGAGTAATTTTTTCAAATTTCAAGTTTTAGAGATTATAAAATATAAAATCAAGTTGATGTGTATCCAGTTGTTTCAACTAACAATGAGCACCATATATATGAAGCATAAAAACCAATGATTCCTATGATTTTCTATTTTTTTATGGGTGTTCTCTTTCCTCTTATAAAAAGTATTAGCATGAAATGAAAATATTTAATAAAAAAATATAGTTTCCAAGAGATCTTGTACAATATCAAATAGAGGTAGGATTGAGTGAAGAAGAGAATCGAGAATATTTTGATGGTGAGTTTGTGAATATTCTAGAAGTTTGAAATTATTTAGATAGTGATGATATTTCCTTATCCCCTTTAAAGGAACAAGTATGGTGGAATATTGTTGCACAATATTAAAATAATGATTATTGCATTCATCTATTTGATGATCTCTCACAAATTTATACAAGGAGATAAACTGCATTCAAGTATGGAAAAGATTAGAGTTAATGAAGAGCACATTATTAGTTTCTTTTTGAAATATATTTTAGATTATCATGAATGGAGAAGTAATGAGGATGGAATTAAAATTAAACTTAGAATAATCATAGGAAGATCCATCACCTTGAAGTGCAATTTTGGCACTTTTCTAGATCTCAAGCATGAAGATCAACATGCAAGTGAAGTGATGAATGGTTTCACATTTTTAGAAGTTTCCAAATATAAAAAAGATCATGAGATCCAATTCTTGGTATTTCCATCTCACCCCAATGTAAAGTAGAATGCATAAATTATAACTAAATAATATCAATTATGAAGACGAAATATGCCAAAATGTCAAGGAGTGCCAAGAGTTACAAATTTTTTGTATTCCTATGTGTAATTTGTTGGGTCTCTATTATTTTTGAAATAGGTTGTGTAAAGAAAAATCATTATACAATTAATTTATTTTCCAATATGTATGAATGGTCACATTCTCATTGAATTTCATATAATAGTATCATTTAAGTAATTAATAAAAAGTTATAATTTGTAGTAGTAGTTTCAATTTTCAATTTGTTGGTTTTTCAATAAGCAAAATTGTAGCATATTGGAGAAAATAAATAGAGTATTGGTTAAAGCAAGTTCTAGTATGCCAATGATGATTGCAGGAATATATTTTATATTTTAAAGTTAGTTTATTGATAAGTTTAGCCTTTAGAGTCTTCAATTTTAGCATATGATGACTCATCCTAATAGAGAAGTCATCATATTTGGGTTTGATGAATGCATGAATTCTCCCCTATTAGTTCACTAGAATTGTAGTTTGAATTTTTAACTACATTTATGTTGAGGGTCATTCAATTGACACTTTGACATCAAGTCCCTTGAAAACCAAAGGATTTAATGAAGGAAATGAGGTTTTAGTGTAGCTTTCTATTGTTGTAGAACTCTATGAATAGAGTGATGAAATATATTGTGTTGAGGATGAGAGTAATAGGTACATATTTCCAAAACAAATGCTATTGTAAACTATTAAGAGGATTCCTACAAACTTAGTTGAATTGTGATAATTTTTCAAAGGTAGACATCCATTTATTGAATTTAACTTATTGTTGTTGTACCTAAATGTTATTAAAAAAGAAAGGATAATAGGAACAAAAGATATATATATTCAATTAAAATGATGACTCTAAGTTATTTTGGAGAAAATATATAAAAGAAATTTTATAGACATGTATAACATGCAACTATAAGAAGCCATCACATAATTCATGGAAATAATTCAACACAAAATTAAACAAGAACGAGTGGGGAAAAATATATGTATGTATTCAAAATATTCAAACATAAACATAAGCATTCAAGGTGTGGCAATAGAAAAAGTATGGACCTTTACTTTTCCTTGCTTGTTTGGGCCCCCCTTGTTAAATTGAGCTTAATGTTGCCTTGATTTAGTGTTGTAATGTTTTTGACACATTCACATTAGGTCTTGGGCCCTTGTGAACTAAATGGACATAATTAAACCTTATTTAGAGTGTTGTAAAGTGTTATAACACACTTTCACACTTTTCTATGGTTTTCATAAATAATTGGGCTTCTTTATGCTTTAATCAACCTTATTTTGCATCCACAAGCCTCATTTAATGCATCTTTTCAAGGAAAATCCCAACATAAATCACTATCCAATCATAATTCAGGTGTTTTTAGGTTGTGTGGCCCAAATTTTTTTTCATCTAGGACTCGTACACAACCTTGGGCATATGAGTCCCACCTAGGGTTTTGGGTCTTGATCTATATTTCACACCTTTCTAAGCATTTTTGAAAATGGTCCCATAAATTATGTCTAATGGGACTCATACACCACCTTGGGCATATGAGTTCTGTGTGGCCCAAAATAAAATTTAATTCAAATTCTTGGTGGGATTTTCTCCTCCTAGATCTAATGTCGGCTTGTAGAGTAATTTCAAGAAATTTGGAATAATTAAGTATAAATACAAGGTTCTTTCACTCATTTTCACCCAAGACTTTTGTGAGAGAATTCATAATAGAAAATTGGAGTTCACAAGAGAATTCAAGTGTTTACAAGATCATTCAAGTGTTTACAAGATCATTCAAGAGAATTCAAGGGTAGATTATGAAGCATTTTAGAGCATTATTCAAGCATCAAGCATCGTGTCAAAATCTTCATGCATCATGTTTATTTTTGAGCTAACAATTGTGATGTAGGGTTTCATGATTCAAGCTAGCATTCAACTCAAGATCTATCACATTCAAGCAAGAGTCAAGATCTAAATCCAATGGAGCCATCTCATACATGTTTGCAGCCTCTTATTTCAAGGGTTTGGTGAGTTGCAACATTTTATTTTGTTCATTCATCATTCTCCATTCCTATTTTATTTCATTCCAAGGTTTGATTGCCAAAAAAGGGTTTCACCAAGGAAAACCCCTTTCCACTAACAAAACAACATTTTTCCCTCTCTTTGGTGTGTTATTTGTAGGTCTAGGTTGAAGACACATTGAAGGAAAAGTTTGGAGAAGTTTTTAAAAGCTTTCATAGTTTTCAAAGTTGTCACCATGCATTGGAGATACTTGGAAAACTTCTACAAACCTTGCAAATTAGGGTTTTGGATCTAGAAATAAATTGGAAAGGATAGAGAAGAAATTGAAGAGTAGATTCATACCTTGAAGCTTTAGAAAACCCTAATTGGACTAATACTCTAGTTTTGGTGTATGAGTCCTGGTTTAGGTTATTTTTTAGGTTTTTGTTGTTTCAGACACCCATTTGCTAGATTCTAGTTTTTGCACAGAAACCTAGATCTGGGACTAAATCTCATAGTCTGACATATGAGTCCTAATAGGCTTTAAAATCAATTCTTTTAGCATTTCAGAGCCTCATCCATTCATCTTCATAATCCCAGGTGCATTCATTTCATCTTGTAGCTTTTTGTTCTGATTTATATGCATTTTTAGATCATTTAGTGAAAGGTTGCATTGCATTAGGTTTTATCATTACATTTTGCATTTCATTTGTCTTTCCAAGCCCTAGCTTGGTGGTGAACCCCTCATTAGTTTATAATCAGCCCCTAGGACAACCCTATTGCAAGATCTCTTTCTCCTTTGTATACTTTAGAATGAGATATTTAGGGTTTCCCTTCAATGAGATAATTGTGAAAGTGGGTTTTGCTCTATGTTCTAAACCATATGAAAGCAATCTCCCATTTTCTGTTATTTCATTTTGGTGAACCCAATGTGAACACCTATTTTCTAATTTGGAGTTCATCATCATCCTAGATTTAGCTTGTATTGACTTTGCATTAGGTTTTGCATTAGTTAATTGACAAGTAGGGTTTCTAAATCTTGTATTAGTGAAAGTGCATATATAGGTTGCATTTTTGCATCTTTCATCATTTAATTTCATCTAAAAACTCCATTTTCACTCAACCTAGACATCATCCTAATAAGAAAAGACAACATTCACATAGAATTTGCTAAAAACAGTGTAAAAGCCCTAATTCATGACTCATTCGCTAGTCTAGGCAATTTAGTCCTAGTACAAGGTATTTTGCCTACTATCTAGGTATTCTATGTTGAGCATTTTTTAGCATTTAAACTCTTGGAAAACCCAAACTAGAACTCATACACCCCTCTAGGCGAATTAGTCCCAGATTAGCCCTAAAACTACCTTTTATAGTACTGAAAACCTTGTTTATGCACTTTTGTTTGTTGTCATTAGCTAAGTTTATGTTACATGCATTTCATTATATCTAGCTTAATTTGGCTTATATCATGCATTTCTTAATTTCAAAGTTGCATTTTCACATTGTTACTCAGTTAATTATCATGTTCAAAATTTGAAAATTGCATTATCCTTTTGCATATCATTGTTGCATTTCAAATTTGTAGGACAATCATTACATCATGCTTTCATTGCAAAAATCTATAGTTATCATGTACTTCATGTTATATTTTCAGATCTTGTTAAGTGTTGTAAGAATTTTTTGTTAACTGCATATGAATATGAGGTCCTTTCCCCTCTCTTTTTGTTTGTCATTGATCCCTGTCATAGTATCCCTTGTATTGAGTGAGGTTAGTCTGGTGAAAGAATACTCAAGTAATCATAACAATCACATTTTTTCTTCTCCTAATATCTCTCCTAGTTGTGAAGAAGATATTGTAGCGTTAGAAGAACCTGAGTTGTTTCTCTCCTCTTACCTCTCCTATTAGGCAATACATTACTAAAAAAGAGGACATAGTGATAAGTAATCATGACAATAACATAAGATAAAAAGATACCATTGAAACCTACCTACATTCATCTCCCAACATCTTCTCCTCTTGTGATGATGATAATGATATGTTGGTGTTAGATAAGCAAACCTTTAAGATCTATGACAACCCTCTTTACGTTTCTTCACCTACCTATCCTATTTTGGAAGATATTATGGGACAAAGGTATGAAACTATGGACCATCATGACAATCATAATTTTTCTTCTCCTAGTATCTTTCCTAGTCATGAAAGAGATACTTTGATGTTAGAAAACAAAATCTTATGTGGGAAAACATTATTGAACAAGAAAACACCATCATTGACAAGCAAGAGAGTCTACCCATTGGTAACTCCCTTACTTGTGATGAATTCATTTTAGAAGAACCAACTTTTGAATGTCATGAACATTTAGTTTGTAGTTCTCCTAAAAAATCTCCTCCTAGGGAGGATATCATAGTGCAAGAAAATGGGAACATTGACACATGTCTTTCAAACACTAAAGCTTCCTTAGATGAAGATGATGAAGTGACATTAGAATCCTCTTCACTAAGAGATCATGAAAATAAAGACAAGTTTTTTGAGGTGTCACATGTCATAGGATTAATACACTTGTCATGATCTTGTCTAATCCTACATCTCTACCTTGCCTTTATAAGCAAGGCATCTCATGTACATTTTCATTCAATCAATTGAATCATATTCAATCATTATTCAATCTTGTATTGTTGAAGCAAGTATTCTTGTCATTTTCTCTCTTGTGGAAGTTGTTTTGGTCTAGCAACTATTCCTAGGGGTGTTGGGGAGTCACCATTTAGTTAGTTGTATTGTATATGTTGATCTCATATTATATCATTTGAGAAGTGTATCATCATTGTAATCATGGGTTATTCAACTCATCCTTTTGTAATAGTTTTGACTAGGGATAATTATGAGTCATGGAAAAAAGGCATAATCACACATTATAAGTGGCTAATAATTTTTCCACATCTTTATGGACTCATTCCTAAACCATAAACAACATATAATAATTTAGTTTGGGGTAATAAGAATGATCATATCATAGGATTGATTGGTTCTACTTTTAGTGTAAGCATCTTCAGTGAGACCTATCATAAGGTCTTCTTTGACATGTCATGCCCACACACAGTTTGGACCAGAGTTTGGGAGATATTTGGAGATCACATAAACCTCCATTCCCAGATGATCCTGCTTTAGATTGCCTCATTCCACTTGATGATGTTGAAAACATACCCTATGATGTTGACACCTTAGAGGAGATTTAATATTTTGAATATCTTGACCGTCTTGATGATCTAGAGACTTCTCCAATAGCTCCTACTTCTCCAGTTGAGATCACACAATCATCTTCTATTGATGATTCATTGAGTGCTTCCAGTGATTCATTACAACAGGTATTTGATACTCTTCTTGATTGGGATTTCTATTTGACAAATATTGCTTCTTTGTGTGTGTAGTCTCACATTTTTTATTTGGAGGACCAATTTGAGGGTCTATCTCTCCTATTTGATGAGTCATGTTTGTTTATGGAGTTTTTTCAAGATTAGTTTCCATTGGTTCCTTGTTTGTCGTAGTTTTCTATGATTGGGAATGTACCTAATTGGATTATGGAATCATCATCAGCCAAGAACTTGGCAAGACGTGAGCATACTTTAGAGAAAAAATTTGCATACATATGGATTCCTCTACCTCCTAATTCCTAACTAGAATGGGAAGCACTCTTGTATTTGTACATGGTTTATCTTCTTCCTAAGGGGAGAAACATTGTTTGTAGGCATTGGATTATGTTTTGTCCTTAGACATTAACCATATTTGTAGTAGATTACACATTGTGGGGGGATATCTCATCTCTCTTTTTCCATCTTATGGGGGGCTCATTTCAGATTGTATATACATGATGGATGTAGTACTTGGGGGTATCATTGAGTCCTCCATACATCATGTCTTTTGTTTTTGTTTTGTTTTTATCTCTTTGGAGAGGAGTTTTTTCCCACGCGATTTTCTCCTTTTCTTCGCCTGTGAGAGATTGATTTCATTTTCATTTTAAATGAGTACCTAATATGGCCCAGTAGTCAGGACCCATAGTCATAGTTTTCATAATAATCTTCTCCCTAAGTTGCACTTAAGGAGGGGTGTTGGTGTGAATAAATGTCTTGTACCTATCTAGTTCACTCACTAGGTAATTAGGGGACATATTCACATGTTAAGTTTACTTCCTAGGATATAAGATTCTTTCTAGAAGTATTTGTTGGCTTTTCTAGAACTTATCTTATCTAGCTAGTATTGCTTGATTCCTAGGTAGTTAGTTTTTTAGTTGTCACATATCATAGGATTAAGACACTTGGCATGATATTTTCTAATCCTACATCTCTACCTTTCCTTTATAAGAAAGGAATCTCATATACATTTCCATTCAATCAATTGAAGCATATTCAACCATTATTTAATCTTGTATTGTTGAAGAAAGTATTCTTGCCATTTTCTCTCTTGTGGAAGTTGTTTTGGTCTAGCAACTGGTCCTAGGGGTGTTGGAGAGTCACCATTTACTTCCATAGTTATGATGACACAAATTGGATCTACTTTACTTAGTGAACCTCCTAAGTCACTTCCCACTAGTGAATCACATAAGAAAATTAGAGATTTCCTGAAATCTTTAATGCAACTTAACAACAACAATGTTTTGCAGCAACCGAGATATAACACATTGCTCAAACATATGTAGGAAACTAAAAACCACTCCCACTTCATTACCATTGCCTCAACATATTCTTCCTAGTGCTCCTCATCCACCTGTACATGATACAATTGAAAACCTTAAAAGGACTCTCGCTAATATATCCTTATGGAAACTCATTCAACTATCACCTACGTACAAGTGTCTATTTTAAGAAATATTTCAAATAAAGAAAGACAAGATCCAATCTTATATGAAATTGAATAATGTAACACCATCCTTTGATCATATGCAATTCACACTATCATAAATCACATTCCCTAAACATGAATTACCCTCACTTGAGATTTAAAACAAAAATGAAGCCTTGATGATAAAGGTGATCATTGATGAAACTATAGTTAGGCGCACTCTCATAGACAATGGAGTAGGTCTTAATTTTTGTAGCATGGATCTCCTAGATAAAATTGGTGTGGAAAAGAAGATTATTCAACTCAATGATGTTAATATTTGTAGCTTTGACAATGTCAATAAGCAACCACTAGGAATGATCACATTACCTATTGAGGTCGGACCTATAGTGTTGCCTACCCCTATCCATATCATGCCAAGACCCCTTTCATACAATATTCTCCTAGGGAGACCATGGATTCATGCTATGAAAGGAGTCCCATCTACTCTTTACTATAAAATGAAATTTGAATACAACAACAAGATATTTACGATTGAAGCAGATGAATGAAGTTATAAATCATATGATCACAACATTCCTAACTCCCATAATACTTTCATTCCAAGATCAAAATTTAAACCTATACAAGTTTATGCCAATCCTAATTCACTTACAATGAAACTCTTTAGTGATAATTGGGGATCGCTAGATTTTATTCCTTCTTTCAATAAAGAATCTAAAATCTCATCCTCAAAATCCAAAGAGTCATATACCAATGATTCATTTTCAGATACAAGTTCTAATGATGATTGGGTTTTTACACCTTCATTTATAGGAGAGTTCAAAATCTCACAATCTAAATCAAAACAACCTTTTGTTTCATTTTCTCAACTTGGTTCTACAACATTTCCTCATGGTGGTGACGGGGGCTATGTAACTCCCATCCCTCATGAGGGGACGATGCATAACTTTAAAAAGGATTTGTGTTCCCATGAAGAAGCCAATCCTTCTCAAAAGCATAAACCCCCTTCATCTAAATTGAAATATTGTTATAGTATTGGATAAAATCTCCCTCCTACACATGGATACAATGAACACACAAAGAAAACTAACATACCATACTCTTTCAAGAAATATCTAGGTTTACCACCGTTATCTCCATTTTTCGTCTAAAGCCTTATCATTTAGTGAATGTATGACATCTTGCACAAATAAAGGAACATATTCTACTTTTGATCAAGAGATTATCTTGTTGAGACTCCTCCAAGATCGTTTGATATATCTCCCTCCAAGAACATGAAAAAACAAATTCTACAAGAATTCATTTTGCACATATCATAGAGTTCACGGTCATTCTACTAATGAATGTAAGGCTTTAAGCAACAAAATTCAACATCTTAGGGACTGTGGTGCTCTCCCTTGTGTTGAAGCACCTAGTTCCTCCAATTGAAACTTATTTTCATTCTATTTGGCCCATCTTTGTCCTCCACTAAGTGGGGGCAAGGGGTTAGGTAGCCTTGTCCTCATATGTCACTTGTTGTTGTCTCTTTTGGCTAGTTGAATGCCTTTCATGAACATATAAGAGCAACCTTGGGATGTGGAATAAATGCCTTAAATTGACTCACATGTGATATTTCATCGACATTCATGTTTCATTGTGTTATTTTCTTGCTTCTTGCAATGTTTCCTCTTCTTGGTAGTGTCATTGGGTTTGATTTCCTCTAAGAGCGTGATATTTATGACTTGTCCTCTCTTGGAGACATAAGGCACAATGTTCCTAAGAAGAGACATTACATGAACCAAGCAAAATCCCTTTAAACATACCTTACATTAGTTTGCATTAACAACATAGGTTATCTGGCCACCTTGCATACACACTTTTCATGCATGTGGAGCCATCTTGTTTGTTCATGATTTTCAAGAATATGAAGCTTTTCTCGACTCATGGAGCTCAAAATTCATTGTTGTGTGGCACCTTATCAGAGTTATCAGAAGGTATAATTTTGTTATGGTTTGATGAGAAGCAGATCTGAGGCATGACTTTCCCTTAGCCACTTGTGTGTGTGTGCGAGTGCATACCAGTCATGTGTGTATGTGTCTCACCTTCTTGGATTACTCACCCAGTGGAAAACCTAAATTTTTATCACCTCAGAGTGAGCATTTCTTTTTTAGACAAATAGCCTAGATCTAATCCACATCACAATGAAAAAATGATCGAAGCTTGATCCACCCCTATTTTCCCTTTATTCTTCTTTTATATCTTGTCTTTGGTAGTGTATGCTTGTGCCTTATTATTTCTCTTTATATCATTTTCATGTGTTTCCTTTTGTGCCTATGTTGGTTTGTCATAGGATCTTGATCTTGGGGGCTTGATCACTCCCCTTGATTGTTGTCATTCTAACTTACCGACCTTGGTGCACTTGGACCCCTCTTGATGCGAGTTTGTCTACTTTAGTGTAAATTTGAATCAAGTTGATCATCTCATTAAGTGGGAGATAAATGTGGCAATGGAAAAAGTATCCCTTTACTTTTCCTTGCTTGTTTGGGCCCTCCTTGTTAAACTAAGCTTAATTTTGTCTTGATTTAGTGTTGTAATGTGTTTGACACATTCACATTAGGTCTTAGGCCCTTGTGAACTAAATGGACTTAATTAAACCTTATTTAGAGTGTTGTAAAGTGTTGTAACAAACTTTCACACTTTTCTAGGGTTTTCATAAATATTTGGGCTTCTTTATGCTTTAATAGGCCTTATTTTGCATCCACAAGCCTCATTTAATGCATCTTTTCGAGGAAAATCCTGACATAAATCAATATACAATCATAATTCAAGTGTTTTTAGGTTGTGTGGCACATATTTGGTGGTCTTGGACTCGTACACCACCTTGGGCGTATGAGTCCCACATAGGGTTTTGGGTCACGATCTAGATTTCACACCTTTCTAAGCATTTTTTAAAATGGTCCAATAAATTATGCCTAATGGACTCATTCACCACCTTGGGCATATGAGTTTCGTGTGGCCCAAAATTAAAATTAATTCAAATTATTGGTAGTATTTTATCCTCCTAGATCTGATGTTGGCTTATAGTATTTGAATAATATTATTTTGTGCTCTCTTTCTCTTCTATGGTTTTGGACCTAAAAGGAGAGATACAAAACTCCACTTATTCACTGAAGAATAAACCCTTGATATTTTAATGCAAAGGAGATTGAAATTTGACAAAGGGATAGTTCTAGAGAAATGATAACATCAAATGAGGGCTCACCAACAAGTATAAACTTGGAAAAGACAAAATGTTGGAAAACACAGTGTGATATGAAAAATGACCTAGTAATGCAAGTAAAATGTAACGGAAAACTATGAAACTGGAAATGTGCACCTGGGAAAATGAAGAAGGTGGGATGAAGATCTAGAATCCTAAAAAATAAGATGTTGAAGCTAACTGGGACTCATATGCCAAGCTGGGAAAATCAGTCCAATTTTCTGGAAAATGTGTAGGAACGAGTTTCAGACAAATGGGTACTCAAATTTGAAAAATTTATATTTAGGCTTGGGTAGTGGGACTCATTCACCAATAGTGGAAAATCAATCCACTTCTGGATTTCTAGAAATTCAAAATAGGAAATTGTATCCCTCAGTCTACTCTGTTCTTCCTGACTGGTTTCCAGATCCAAAACTACAGAATCGACCTGTAGATCTTCTCCAAGCTTCTCTTAGGACTTTGACAACTTTGAAATGATTTGACCACTTTCCAATCTTAACAGTTCTTGGTAAATTTGCAACCTATCCCTACAAATCACACACAAGAAGAGGGAAAAATGTTGTGGGGGTTAGTGAACAGGGTTTTTCCTTGGTCAAACCCCTTGTTGGTAATTAAACCCTTGAAATGAAATTAAATAGAATGGAGAATGATGAATGAACAAAATAAAATGCTACAACTCACCAAACCCTTGCAATAGGATGCTACAAACATGTAAGTAATGGCTCCAATGGATGTGGGCTTGAACTCTAGCTTAATGTTGATAGATCTTGAATGCAATGCTCACAAATCCTACACCACAATTGTTAGCTCTAAAACAACATGATGCAAGCAATATTTGACATGATGAATGACACTTGAAGAAGCTCTTGAATGCTTGATAATATGCTCTTGAAATGCCTTGAATGCTCTTATGAATGCTCAAATGCTCTTGTGAACTATATGCATAAATGCTTTGTAAATTTGCTAGGTATGAAAATCAGGGAAAGAAGCTTGTATTTATACTCAATTATGCAATAATTCTCAAAATTACATCACAAGATTACCTTAGATCTTGGAGAATAAAAACCCGCCAACATTTTGAATTAATTTTGAATTTTGAGTTTTAAAGGGGACTCATTTGCCACCTTGGGCAAATGAGTCCCACCTAAGGGGACTCATTCACCACCCTAGGCGAATGAGTCTTGTAACATAGGAAAATTCATAGATTAAGCAATACAATGTATAAACTCAAACTAAACCTACACTAAAAACAAAGAACAATGGAATAAAAAGCATAAATACAAGAATGATCTCACCAAACAGATCTATGTAATTCCATGAATAACCTCTAGACATTATTTAATTATGAAAACGATGATTAGAATTATGATGAAAATTAGAGTCACAGGCCTAGGACAATTTTCAGTGTCTATAGTTTTCACCTCTTTGACATAATGTCATTTCAGCATTTGTGTCGAAGAATAATAAATAACATACCCTAGTCGTGCCCTGATGTGAAATAGGTAAGGGTATGCCCCCTCAAGAAAAATGATGAATTTTTTAAAAAATTCAAATTTTTTTAGAAATTGTCCTAATTAGGTAATTTGATAGCCAAAAGTTCGATGGTGGCAAATAAAATTAGTTTCGATGAAGTTTGGTATGTGAAATGATCGTTTGAAGTCTATAAATAGTAAGACCAGTACAAAGGTTTGAGAGAAAACCCTAAAAAACTCTAGGTATAAATAGAATTTGGATTTTTAATGAATTCATTTGCACCCCTCAAGTTTGAAAAACATTGATTTTTCTCTAGAGCTATTCGGCAGAATGTCGCATGTTCCATACATAGAGTGTCGCAGATATCACATTAGGAATTTCTGATGGCCAGCCAATACAGGACCCCCGATACATACCCCAAAACCAACCTTTCACTTTTCAATTTTCACACATTTTTAGGATGTTAAAGTTTTATTTTTAAATGCGTCATTTCCCATTCAACACATATGCATTCATATGCAACGCATTTGCTCGCGATACAACGCATATGTAAAAACATGTTAGGGCTAGTTTTCAGTTTTAGTTTAGATCAATGCTTTTGTCAACACATTTGTAGTTTTGAGTCGCATTTGATAGGTATAGTCTTGCATATGTATTAGTGCACCACATTTGATTTTTTAATGCATATGCATGATTGCTCACAACTTCCTTGTGTGATGCATGTGTATTTTTGTGACGCATGTCTGATGTTAAATGACACATTTGAATTTATGCAATGCATTTGCAATGTTAAATGGCACATTTACATTGTGCATTGCATTTGTCAATAAAACGACACATTTTCCTATCAATTTTTTTGAAATTTTATGGTGTAAAAAATATGGCTTCGTGTTTCTGACACAAGGTATTTGTTAAGCATTTTTGGGTTGTATTGGATCTGATATACACCTGGGAGTTGAGGTCGGCGACGTACGAGTTGTAGGACCAGTTGTGCAGTGTAGAGAGACGGGAAATATGGCATCTTGGACTACATCATGTGACATTTATGCCCACCATTCGGGCAAACCGAGGGATGCTTACCACACTTTGTGAGTGATAGCACTCAGATACTTCCTCTTTTCATTTTCCTATAGGAGAGGTGACTATTACATTAGAGGATGTATATAGGATACTCTAGTTACCAATCAGGGGTGAGAGGGTCTATTATGATACCCAGAGGGGTTACAATGAGATCACTTGTTATTATGAGCATGGGGACATCAAACAGCTTGGTATCGAGCATTATGAGATCATATGGCACCTCCTGGCAGATAGATATGAGTAGATGGATTGTTTGTTGTGTACCTTTATTGGTGGGATTGTACTAATAGACCGTAGAGGGAATGGGTTTCCTGTGGATTGGGGGGAGATGTTGGTAGGGATGTTGGAGAGACAAGTTGTATATGCATGGGGCCCTTGTCTTCTAGTGATGTTATACTTTCACTTACATGACATAGCTTACAGGGAGGCATAGTCCATGAGTTGTGGGACCACATTATTAATGATATGGGCATGGGAGAACATTGTTATTTTCCTCCCACCGGTCGTATATGAGCTTGATGATCAATCTCCAAGTTATGTATTTCGCTATGTTGGGACCATTACACAAACTCATGTTGGAGACACAGGATACTGGAGGCACGTGATTGACACTCTTGTTCAATTTATATGGAGGCCATGATACATGGACTGTGCCCAATGGCAGGACGAGCATTGACACTTTCCTTTTTGTCAACAAACACGATATTTGATTGGGAGGACAATTTCGAGAGTTCATATCATTGAGAGGCACCTACCAGACATAGTTTTCTGATAGTTTGGTGAGGTTTAGGATGTGTCATGGGGCCGAGCTAAGTTTGCTCAATCTTCTAGGGAGGTTCCTCTATGGGGGCCATAGATTCCTGTAGTGACAATGGAGGCAGACATAGATGCACTACAACCAATATAGTGGGGATGGAGGGGTGGAGCTGCGGATGTTGGGACTACAGATGCCTATGATGCCTACTAGGCACAACATAGGCCTATGCCATATATAGATCTTGATCAGCCAGTGGCTGTAGAGCGTCTGTGGATAGGCCCATGAGGTCGGCGTGGTGGCAGGGGAGGTGGTAGGGGTGATGGAGATGATGGGAGAGGAGGAGGTGGGAGGGGTGGTCGATGGGGTTGACGAGGTGGTAGCGGTTGAGGTGGATATTTGTCACCCATCCTTGAGGGTGAGAGGGAGGTGAGGATGTCCCCATGTTGGAGGTGGGTTGAGGGGTGGAGGTTGTCATTGAGGACTTAGCCATTGGTGAGGAAGATGTTAGGGAGAAGATTGTCGGAGAGGAGGACATTGGAGAGGAGGAGGTTTTTGGTGAGGAGGTTGAGTTGGATGCCCTTGATCTATTACAGGCAGGATACGAGGATATAGATGATGATCCTGAGGACGAGATGGGGGATCAACAGAGGGAGAACCGAGACTGGATAGTTGAGGAGTGGGATGTTGATGAGGGGGATAAACCAAGACAAGACGAGGAGGGTCCCCTAGATCAATAGTTGGCTGATTTGCAGGCTAGGGTAGAGGTGTTGGAGGAGCATATTAGAGTGGTGGTTGTTGATAGAGATGAGATACAGATGGAGAGTGATAGTGCCTACTTGGAGAGAGATCGAGTGGTGGCACGGAGGCATGAGACTAAGTAGATATTTTTGGAGTTTACAACTCTATGCACTGGACTAGCTGCAACTATGGCTCGAGACACTAATACATTTGATTGCAAAATACGATGAAACTGTTTGAAGAAATATGTAAAATTCGATGTTCGTCGGGTGCTTGTAAAATTTGATGTGTAATTTCCAATTTTTTGAAAGTTTATCCCCGACGTTCGTCAAAATTTCGATGAACCTGGGGTTCATCGAAATGTCAGCTATCATTTTCGTCGAATTTTTGACAAACATGAAAAATTTTAAAAAATAAAATTGTAGCTGACATAAAGAAAAGTGATTTCGTGCCTGATTTATTGCGACAGTGTTTTGCTCTACTTGAGATAGTTTGTGGAGAACTAAGGATGATTTTCTTGGGAAAAATAAAAAAATTCAAGAAGATATCGCTAGGTTGAGGGTAGTCATTGTCCTTTTGCAGAATTTAGTTGTGAAGTCAGATTTGTAGTTCCAGGTTTGAAAATCATATTTTAAAGCAACATCTCATCATATTTCATTTTTAGAGGTTAAGGGTTTTGAGAATTTCAAGTCCAAATTTTGTTGTGTGGAATCACCATAAGATCACAACCAAGGAACAGATTCTTGTGATTGTAATTATGTGATCCATAACTCTATTGGTCATGTGGCACAGTTGTGCTATAACAAATATAGGATGCATTCATGTGTGACCCAAGTTTAGTGTGGCTATGTTGTGATAGAAATGGAGGCACTCATATAATGTAGTTAATTCAGGTTGTATAATGTAGGTGTCAATCATCATTTGGTGCATTCAGGTTGTCTCAAGTTTAACAGGTTAGGATGTAATTATAGCATGATTAAAGAGTGATTACCTCTTGCTGTAATAAAGAGCCTATAACTCTAGTTGATATGCAGAGTGGTTGTGTTATATCAATTATGTAGTGCATTCAAGCACAACCCATGTTTAATGGGCTATTCTAAAGAGTGATCAAGATTTTCTAAACCTTATGAATGTTACTTGACATATATTTGCATAATCTCAAATTCCTTGAGAGGCTTTTGAAGTATCAATGTATCTTATATAGGGTTTAGAATGATTTCTTTTAATTAAAAAAATAAATAAATGATGTATTTCCCTATAATTAGATAACGTGGAGATCTCCTAAATCTGCCCTAGCTGCACACTATCCTCTTTGGCACTGTATTCATTACTCCAGCTACTAGGTTTTGCATGTGACATCTTTAATATCTTCATGACGGTGGCTTTTAAATAGATCTCAGTCTTTGCTTTAATCCTTTTCATGGTAACCCTTGAGTTCCATAATACACCTTCAATCTCTTCTAAGAACGCTGTCTTAAGCTAGACTGCATAGTATGCATATAAAGCAAGTCCTTCATGCCTGCCATTGTTCCAAACCACCACTCAACTGCATTGCTTAAAATGTTGCCTCCATAAGCACAATAGCATGTTTTAAAATCATGGTTGCCAGTGATTGACCATTAAGGTCACCACTTTCATCATGAAGATACAATGAGATTTTTGTCTTCAAACTCAAGGCATTATGGAAGATAACATTGTGAATTGTTTGTTGTGTACAATTCAATTTTCTTGCACATTTACTGCTTTGCTAACTTCCTTTAAGACTAGGTATTGCACCCTCAACTGCAATCTCAAACATCTCACTCACTATCACTTGAAGATTCATTTTATGAGCATCCTTCTATAAAATTAAACTATGCCCTATAGACTGCCTACTTACTATAGGGTACTCATTGTTTCATGGTATTGTAGTTCTTAAGATCCTTCAACCTTATTGACACTAATTCACAGTCCACAAGGTATTATTCACTATTCTCCCATCTTTGGTGAGTCTCAAAACACTGCTCAAACATGCAATCCACTACCTCCATTATACAATATTAATGGTTAAGAAGAAACATTGAACCTATGATTACCACTGTTACTTCATTTGGACAGTCATTCCCTGATTGCATTCGCCTTGTCTAACACTACCAAAAGTATTTGAAAAACCCTTAAGGTCAGCAAGGGGGTAAGGAAACTCACTGTTAAAATCTCAACTTTACTATGCAAGGTTTGAGCTTTATTATCTTGTCACTGTTGAGCCTCTTTTTGACTGTCACATCTCAAGTGACTATCATTCTTTTTACCATAGATTGCATTTACAAATGTCACTAAGCTACATAGTGTGCTTGTTATTGGCTACAATCTTTAGATTGCAATATTTTGTTATTACCTACAATGTCCTTTAGTATTGCAACCTCTCTAATCGCTATATTGTTTTATGTTTCTACAGGCTGGGGTTTTGTGCCTAATCCATGCTCTATAGTAGCATGTTGTTTTTTATTGGGGCTCTCTCAATGTTGAGGGCCCTAGGGATATCTTTCGTCATAGAAGTGACACATTGCATCTTCCGGCTAAAAAGGACAAATCATTATTGACATTAGCAATGATGATTCCAACTTGTTTATGTAGGAATGGGTCACTTGCTCTTACTAGCTCGCAACCTCCATTGTTGTAGGAATTTTGTGATCAAGTTCAATATTCTAATTTTAGGAGTCTTAACAGTTGAAAATCATAGTAAAATCAGAATTTAATAAGTTTTGGAGTTAGTATTTTAAAGTGTTTTTTTGGGTCATTAACTTCATACTATCTTCTCTTTTGCAGGGGTGGTTGCATGCCAAATTTTTTTGGTGTAAAATATCAGAATTATTAGATTATGTTACCTGTCTATGAATAAAAATTATTGGAGTGTGAGTTTGATATTTTTTGAAGATCTAAATAGTCAATCTTGGTAAAGAAAAATCATGTCAGATAATATTAGTCCAGAACAAAATGAAGAGACACTTGATAGATTGTGGGCTAGATTGAAAAGAAAGGGTGATGGGAAATGTTATTGTCCTTGCAATAATTGCAAGGGCTTAAAGACGAGAAGACTTTTAATCACAACAGCTGAGAAACATTGTAGGCAGCATGGTCACGTTGAAGGGGCATGATTATCTTCCATTGGTAAGTTGTTTTATTATATGTGTTTATATTGATTGAATTTGTAAATATTTATATTGTTTTAACATTATATATATATATATATATATATATATATAATCACTTGATCATGATCATGGTTTATTTGTGTCTATCATTATTGTAAGTGGGGCACCCTAGGGCACATGATATGGATTATCACGGTTCAGAGAATGTGGTTTTGCAAGTGGACGAATATGGAGCTGTGAATATCGAAGATGAAGTTAATGATCCTATGGAAGAAGATGATCATGCACCAGAAAACACGGTTGAAGATGATGAATGCGAATACATTGATCCATGCCACGGTAGTGGCCGAGCTGATCATGATGATCAAAGATGACTTTTGATGATGTTCATGATTTACTATATACTTGACAAGGCATGAGCCTTTATATGAAAGGCTCACGAAACAACTCTTCTCACATTTGTATTGTTTGTTGTTGAACTTGAAAGAAGGTTATGAATGGTTTTATCAAACATAGCAATCTCCACGGATGTTAAGGTATGTCATATATGCCATATTTTTTATCTATTTTAATTGTTGTTAGTTCATCACTAGTAAATAAAGGATGAAATATGTACCATTAATATTCTTTATATGAATAAATTATTTTTTGTTGTAGATTGATTGGTGAATTTTTGTTACCACCATCAAATATTTTACCTTGCTCATACCAAGATTTATGTGCCATTATGAAAGATATTGGAATGGAGTATAACGCAATAGATGCATGTCCCAATGATCATAGTATTTATCATTAAAAACAAGAATTTGCAACAGAATGCTCGGAATGTCATATCAGTAGATATCAAATAGACCAACTAACAAAAAAGGTGCCTCACAAATTTCTTCGTTATATTCCCATTATTCCACGTATGCAACGATTATTTAGGTGCGAAAGCTTAGCGCAATTGATGGATTACCATGCATGAAATAGAAGTGGAGATGACATTCTTCAAATGCCTGCATATGGTTCTGCATTTAAGGACATGGAGGAAAAATGGCCACACTTTAAAGAAGAACCTTGTAATCTCAGGCTTTCATTGGGAGTGAACGGTGTCAATCTATTTGGAGAGCTGAGATCTATTTACTTAGTGTGGCCTGTTTTTGTTATCAACAATAACATTCCTCCATGGATGTCAATAAAGAGGGAGCACATAATGTTGCCAATGATTGTTCAAGGTATTTGTTTAATCAATTTTCTTTAACGTAGTAGCATCTCATTTGTCTTATTTGTTGCATAATGACATATTTTTTTCATTCAATAGTCATGTACATTAATTTATATATATTGCAGTAAAATGGTTATAATAATTATATAATGTTTATGTTCATTCAACTAGGTA
>VDFB02353493.1:134415121-134433242 GCA_007258455.2 Sequoia sempervirens
CTCTCGAAATTAATGAGAAGACTAGAATATGAAGAGACAAAGAAATGTTAGTGCAAAGATATGGATGATGATATGGATGCAATGCCTATATGAGATGAGACAGAGAAGATGACAAGACTAAAGAAGATGCATGTTAGTTCCTAGACCAAATCCTTCAAAACATTGCCATAGGACTTTAATATTTATTGCTCTTAATCATCATTGGGTGGTAAAATGACACAAATGGACAACAAACACCATGATATGATATAGACCAAGGTGTGCAAGGTCATCCACTTGAAAAACATACAGTCACAGAAAAGGAATGTCCAAACTCATACTAAGGGCGAAGTTGCCCCAGTTTTTTTGTCAAGACAATCCACATACAATAGTCAAAGAAAATAAAATAGGCCAGGAGACGTCATCGCACCTCTAAATCCTTCATGGGACATCCTCGAGGTAGCTAGTAACATGACCACAAGGAAAAGACAATAAAAAGATAAGACAAAATAGCCAAGATAGTCAAAAGATAAGACAAGATAGACCAGAAAGATTAACAACCATTTTATTTTGTTTGCCAATGTTTGTTTTCCAAAGATTGATTTCCTGTCGATTTGACAGTTTGGACAGTTTAAGGGTTTTGCCAATTTGATGGTGTTGACAGTTTGATGGGGCCTATTGTCAGGAAGGACACATCCTGAAAAGGCAAAGGACATTTTGATGAGGTCTAACTCCAAGAAGGACACATCTTGAAGAGGACCAAAGAGTGACAAGATTGACATTGTTTTGATTAATATGTTTTGGCAAGTTGACTAATTTTGACCATATAATTGATTGGACTGTGTTGTTTGATTTTGACCAATTTTGACGTTGACGTTTCGAATGACTATCTTATTGTCTAATTTGGCAGCGTCTGACTTATTTGACTGATGTGATGATTGTGACAAATGCCATGATTTTATTTGAACCAACTTAAAAGGACTGGCCTAATGTCTTGGGGAATCATCGACTGATGGCCTTGCCTACGTAGCAAATGCGCAAAGACAACGTAGTTTGACAATGACATGGACTGACTGACATGACTGACTTTGACTCCATTTTTAGGATTTTGACATTGATTTGGATGTTTTTGTGTTTTTCTTCAGGACGTTTTATGATTTTTAGGTCTTTCTTCAGGACATTTTATGATGTTTTTGGTATTTTTTCAGGACATTTTATGATGTTTGTCTTTTTGCAGGACATTTTATGATGTTTTTGGATTTTGACGTTTAAGAGGATCGTGACAAATGCATATGACTGATGCCTACACATGAGAATCCAAGGACAAACATGATTATTCCCCTAGTCAAGCTAAATACCAATTGACATGTGATGACAATGTTGTTTGACGTGGGAATGATGCATCTCGAAACAACGTGAGGACGATGACGATAATGTGGCAAAAGTATGGAGGTCTATAGCCAAGCCAGGAACACAGTCAAGTAAAATTTTGGATAATGTGCTTGTATGGATTAGACTCGTTGCATTTGGAATGACTTGGTTAGGACTAGATGGGATGATGATTATCCTTAGACCGTTTGACAAGGGAAAGCCAAGATAGGTGACAGGCATGAAAGGATAGGGGGTGGCCTTGGTAAAAGATGGGAGACATGAGACTAAGGGAATTTTCATATGATTTTCAAGGACAATAAGACTATGATAGTCAATGACATGATGTTTCGTGAATCGTGTATGACTGAAGGATAGACATGTCAATATTTTTCCCAAAGCATGATTTATGTGTGCTAGTTTTATGTCAAGACTGAGGTAAGTGGGAAAAATGTGTGGCAATGATAGGGCTTAGATGGATGTCAATGTAATGAGGAAAACATGGGAAAATGAGATGACTTGCCCCCAAGTATAAAATTCCACATATACAATTTATTTTACACATGACGCCTATTTCCCAGGTTTTCATCATGGTACTTATCTAGGGCGCCTGTTTGCCAGGTTTTCACCATTGGATGAAATTTTTCTCTTTACTATTTTCTTGACTTTTTGATTTTTTTGGTGTCACCAAGACGCCTGTTTGCCAGGTTTTCATCAGGGTGATGATTTTTATCATTTATCATTTTTTTTTTTTGTATTTCTGATTTTGTGGATAGCTTGGATGCTTTAGATGACCACTGCCTATTTTGAATTCACTGACGATGCCGATGTAGAGATTGGTGCCATGATATGCCAATAATGTCATGTCTGAAGAAGTTGTCTTGTGAGGATCGTAGTGCTTGTATACAAATGATCGATGTCGTTGTGGTTCTTTATGATACTAGAGTTAGCCTTATCAAAATACACACATCGTGATAGAGTGCCGTGAGAGTCCTTATGGTAAAGAGTTGCTGCCATGATGTGATGGATTTGTGACGTAGGATTTTTGGACTTTAGGTGAGATGTAGGATTACGACAGATGATGGTAGATGTGGAAAGGTTCTTTGGACATTTGGATGAATCACTTTTTATTTTCCAAACTTGGGATGGTGGATGACGGATTTTGGAATTTTGATTGGGATGATGTTTGGAACTAACACTTCTATATGCCTTGCTTGATGACCATTTTGAAGGAGGTGGACATCTGTTATATGTGGGAGTCCTCTTTGCTTGTGGCTCCACATTGTAATTAACTTTTCCTTTTGACATATTTTCTTTGCTTGATCCACTTTTCTTTGGGATCTATTTTAATTTCATTTTTCCACTTGTCCTTTTGTCTAATTCAATGGCATTTGACATTTGATTTTTGACTAAGACTTTTGTTTTTGTTGGTTCCAAAGCGAAGGTTGAAAATGACGATTTATGGTGTGAATGGAGGGAGTGTTGGTAGCAATCTTATGACAAGGATTTCTCATGGACTCCATCTTGATGTTTGTATCTAACAAGGTTGCCCCCAATATCAAGGAAGTACCACTAACATCATTTGATTTGCTGACTAAAGAATACCCAAGACCTTGATATTTACAATTTTCCTAAAGTTGTATTGGTTTTCGAATGCCTTGTTCACGTATGCCTAGTCCTTTTCCTTGATATTGCATGCTTTGATAGATTTTGTTAGCGATGGGGTATTTGTTGTTTTGAAAGCAAGATGCTAACCCATCATTAGGTATGTGGATACTATCACTTGTAATATTTTCATCTACAAGAAAGCCTGCTCTGACAAAGATAGATGACCCTAGTTGATAAAGTGTCTTAGCTTCATTGTCATGTTGGAAATATTCCTGACTTATATCTTTGGTCTAATCATGTGACATGTCAGGTTCAGATGATTCTGTTGGTGCTTCCAAGGCAATGTCGAAGCCATCATTATGTTTAGTGTCATAGATTCCAATGATTTTAGCTATAACTTGATCATATGCAAGCATGTCCCTAGTGGAAGATTCTTGTTCTGGAGGAATATTGTCTATGTTTCCCATGAAGGCAAGTGTCTCATCGTGGGAAGTGTCAATAGTCGAGGCCTTTATAGGGTTAGAAAGTGTTTGATCATGAATGTCATAAAGGTCAAGGAGTGGATCGTTTTGGATTTCTTGGTCAATGGTAGGGTCTTGGTCAAAGATGGGTTTGTCATGGATTTGGACTTCTTGGTCAATGGTAGGTGTACTTTGGATGCCATGATTGTCTTGAAGGAATCCTTGAATGGAGTTTAAGATAGGGTCATGGGATGGACTACCTTGTTCTTGACATGAGGGTGACATTATAAGGTTATGCTTTGGGCTTTCGTTTTGACATGTATCCTCAAGTGTAGACGATGGGATGTGACTTTGGACTATGATAGAATTTTCATGACTAGATGTGGCTTGTGAGGGGGTGACTTGAAAAGGATTAATGAATGACAGACTAGGATAGGATATGGGGACTTGGACTAGACTAGTATGTGAAGGACTAGGATATGACATGGGTACTTGCATTGGACTAGTATATGAAGGACTAGGGTATGACGTGGAAACTTGGACTGGATATGACACAGAGTCTCGGACTAGATTAGGATGTGACATGGGGACTTCGACCAGATATTCCATGGAGTCTTGGGCTAGATTATGTAAGGTTGACTAAAATAGGATGTAGAGACTTGGACTGGATTGATATGGTATGATGTGGGGACTTGACATGAGTTGATAGATGGTTGATAGGGCATGTAGACTTGGATGGGATTGATAGGTGAAGAGTCAGAATATGATGTGGAGGTTTGGAATGGACTAGTGGATAGTTGGCTTCCCTTGTCAAGGCTAGGATAAGGTGATAAGTGGACGTTTGTTGTGAATTAATGGTAGGATTTATGTCAAGTGACTGTTGATGGTGAGGGTAGACTAATGGAGGTGGAAAAGTATTTATGTCAAAGCCCCATGGTAACTTAGCCCCTTGGTCCAAAAGCATGGCTAGATACCTTTGAGGGTCGCGTAAGACTGAGTTTTCTACAAAGGAGACTATATCAGAATTTTGCGTTGCAGCTTCTAAGTCTTCTGCATATACTCGTCCATTTTGGTCTCTTTGTATGAATGGTTTTGAAGGGTTTCGTGATGAAGATGGTATGTTCATGGAAGGTTGCATGTTCATGTTGTGAATTGGGTCAGAAAAAGTCCAATGTTGGTTTGTGTCATAAGTGTTATTATCGATGTTGGGATTGAAATCTTGTCCAAAGTTTCCCATTTGTCCTCTTTGTCTTTGAAGCCTAGTCTCAACAATAAAAAGGGATTTCTCATATAAGGATGACGAGAATGACAACTAAATGTGAGGATGATGACAACCTATGTTTTTTGGATTTTCGATAAGGATGAAAATGCAAGACTATGTTTCCTAAAATGTCAATTAGGATGTCTAGGTGATGATAATGTTTGTCTAAGGAAATGACTGATGTAAGATGACAAGGTGATCAAAGCCAAAGTGTCAAATGTGGACTAAGACAATAATGTTAATGAAGGACTAAAATGATTAATGCAAATTCTAGGTTCAAAATGAGGACTAAGATGAACAATGCAAAGTCTAAGTTCAAAATGAGGACTAAGATGAACAATGCAAAGTCTAAGGTTCAAAATGAGGATTGAGATTATTTTTTTGATGTTTTGTTGAAAAGTATGAGTTGTCTAAGGTCGATTGTTTGTGTCCAGATTTGTGACTGTTGTGTATAATATTTGAGTAATCCAACAAGCACTTGACAAACACAATGTTTTGGGTGTAAGCAAGCACACATAAGACAAGTACAATCCTAGGTTAGGCCAAGACAATATTTGCTAGATTCCACGTGGGTTTTCCCAACCGCATATCTGTAGCGAGTGAATTCAGAAGCTTGGTTGCACAGGCTCCCCCTTACAGTGCACTCTCTTCTCAGGCCAACCAAGCTTCCAACCCCCATGAAACTCCCATGGCAGATTGATCACCTCTACTAAAGATTGCGAAAGTGTGGATGCCTTCACACCGACCGGTGTTGCGCTAGCAAATAGAAGGTTTTTGGCTAAGTACTACACAAAGGTATTTAATTCGGGACCCCCGTTCGTGTGGCCATACATGGGGCAAGAGATTAATCAACAATTAGGTGGCACTTCAGCCTGAAGAGGTTAAGCTCAACAGGGTTTATGGGAGTACTACTCTGTTCGTATGACACATCCGCACTCGTAATCTTAGGTTTTCCCTTAAGATTCACATTTATATACCGGTCGGGGGTAGCTTGGACTTAGCTCCATTTCTGGTTTGAGTCATGTTGGGGTGATGAAATCCCCAGGCAGGCCCAATTTCTAGAGTTAGTTACCATTTCTCTTACACCCAAGATCGCCCGAAAGTGCAAGGGGAGAGGATACTCTGATATACTAAGTCATGGGGTTAAAAACAAATAAAAATGGGTCTGGTTTTCTGATCACTGAGTTTTCACAAGGTGAGAGCATACTCACCTACCATTTAGCAAACACACTTAGACATAGTAGAAAGACAAGTTCATTTTAATTGCACCAAAGGAAATGTGTATTATACTAAAAAAGACAAACACATTGTTTTGATGTTTAGTCTTTGATGTTCGAACCTGCAAGACCACACATTAGTAGTTTGATAATGATCTTTGACTATCGATCTACAAAAATAGTTAGATGCATCATTTTTTTCCACTCTATCCAATGTGTCCTTTGAAATGTTTATTTTCTGCACATGCACAAAACCAACAACAAACCCTAACAAGATAATTGATCACTACTATCAGAGGGTTAGCTAGTCACAACAAATCTAATTTTTAGAAAAAAAATTGTTAGTAAAATGAAAAATACAGAGAATAAATCCTATTTAAAATCTCAAGAGGTTTCCAAAAATATAAATAAATTAGAAAAAATTGATGTTTTGCACCTGAAATTAATTTTTTATGAAAAATCATAAAACAATTATAAAATTTAAAAAACAGCTCTAAAAATTTTGATTTTTGGACTGGAGTCATCTGATGTCATCCCAAAATCTGCAAAAAAAAAATTGTGAGCATATCTGCAACCATGGGTGAGATATAAGAAAATCATTTTTAAACCCCAATTTTAAAAGATCTATTGTTTGACTAATAATTGCACATCCAAATTTAAAAGATAAAGAACAGGCCCCTATTAAAATTTAGAGAGCTTTCCAGAAAGGTAAACATATATGAAAAATTCAATTATTTTCTCTTGAAATTAATTTTTCATGAAAAATAGTAAAACAATTATAAAAAATTAAAAACAAATCCAAAAAATCTAATTTTTGGAATGAAAGCACGTGATGTTGTCCCCAAGCTATAAAACAAATGTTGTGAGAAAATATGCAGCCTTTTGAAAGTTATGGTCAAATCTTTGGAAACTAGGGCTTTATCCACAATGATGCCAAACCTGCAACAAAAAGCAAACAAGACCTGCAACAAGAAGAAACCAACTCCAAGAATTTCTCTTTATTTGTCCAAATATTTCGAGTTCACCAATGTAACTAAGGGTAAATTAAGGATTAGTTTATCAATCAATAAAGTATATAAAATAAACCCAAAGACCTATCGAGTACAAAGGAAATTAACCAATAAAATAATTATACCTGTCAATCATCGAGACCTCCATGATTCATTTTTGTAACACCTTCTAGCTTGTTGGATGATGTGTTGCCCTAAGATTTGACGTGCGAGCAATCTGTTAATGCAAGTCTAAGTCCTACACCAAGCTTTGAAGGATTTGCACAAATGTCTATGCCTATGACTATGATTGACAATGCTAAGACTTAATAAAATAAAGACAAATAAGTGCTACAATTGCTATGAATAAATCTAAGTATGTCAATGTATAAGTATATCATGTGCCTATGTGTAATATCTCTATGTGTCCATGCATCTAATGTAAAATTGAGAACATAATAGCATTTTATAGAAAATGCCATTTTGAATGGACGGACGAGATGAGAGATTGAGAACATGCCCTAGAATCAATGGTTAAGATTTGAAATGGCAACTCTCAATTAGGGTTAGGGAAAAATGGCCAAATGTGTGAATAAGATTTAATTAAATAAATTAAATCAAAGATAAATGTGACAGTTGAGATGAAATTAGCAAAAATCGGAAGATAAGAAGATGGGATTTTAGAAAATCAGTAATTTTAGAAATTACTTGATTTGTAGAAGAATATTTCCATTTTGAATTAAATTAATTCAAAATATGGATTTTGTGAGATAATGAGTAATTGATTTTTGAAATTAATTACTAAAAGAAGAATCAGTTAACTATGTGAGACATTTTTAAATTAATTGTTTTATTTAAAAATAAAGAAGTGCCACATACAACAATTAAATAATTAAAAATAATTATTTAATTTAGAAGAAGTGTTAATTAATTAAATAAATTAGCAAATCTATTTAATTAAAAGACATGATTTAGGAATTAGTGACATATTGAATAAATATATTAAAATATATTTATTTGATAATCAAGAGGACATTAATAATAAAGATTAATTAAATAAAATGAGAACTTTATGAAATTATGAGTTGACTTTAGATAATTAGTGACACATTAAATAAATGTGATTTATTTATTTAATAATTAGGAAGAATAGAAGACCCTAAATTAATTAAATAATTGTGAATTATTTAATTAATAGTTGAAGATGGGTTAGGAACATAATTAAAGTGTCATAATTATGCTAGGACGAAAAGTGGTAAAATAGTGCTCGTAGGCCTAGGTCATTTTTAGGTGTCTACACAACCTCTGCACCATTATTATAAACAACATTAACAATAGTAGATTATCTCACTTAATAGCTCAACACGATAAGATAATATCAACTAGAATTGGCTGTTCATAGACAATATCAACTATCTAGAGCGTGAGATAACTAAACACAATCCATTGTATAAGATAGTCAATGATTTGCAATTTGTAGCCAGCTCTAGGCAAAGACAAACAAATACTAAACTACACAAATAATTATAACTTAGATCAGTGCCATATATGCATTGCAGGAGTCAAATCCATAAGCATCTAGAGGTTTTTAATAGATTTAATACATCGCATATAAGATCCCTGACAATATTGCATTACAATTTCATTAGTGTGCATTCTAACCCATGATTACTTATCAAATCCTTATACAACACATATCCGCCTATAATCCCATTCAAGCATTTTGATTAATTCCTTGAATTAAAGCTAAAATAGAATCATACACACCACAAGAGAGATGGATAAAACAACCCTTAGTTATTTCATTGAAAGTTCAGATATGCATGTACAATGGAGAGACATGAGCTTGAATTTTCATTTCAACTCAAATGCTAGTACTGTTATACAACATTAAATCTCTATGAACTCAAAACCTGTTACATAATGACTCAAAACCTAAATTGCATTTCTCTAAAGCCATCAGTCTTTACAATTCACTCTGCAACTTCACCTAGACTTGACAAAAATTATCTAACTTGTTAACCCATACTTCTGGCCTTGAAATCCTTATTATAGAAAATGAAGGAGCAAACAAGCACCGGGCCAAAAAGTACACCTGTCACCAGTTAATTGGAGTACCTGGTGATATTCCAAAATTTGTTACAACAGCCACCACCTTGAAAAATATTCTTGTTCAAAAATCGTTACAACAACAATCATCTTGGAGGATATTCTCATTCATCATGTCGGCGGAGGAAGGTTGATGCAATAACAAAAAACCACGCGAAACCCACGCCAAGAAAGTCATCCATACAAAACTGGAAACGTTGTAGCCGCAACATCTGATTTGCCACCTGTCGGTAGCCCACTCTTTTTACTCATCATCATTCAAATACTTAGCCACCCACCTCTGGTATTCTTCTTCAGTTGGCCAGTCAAAATTAATCACCTCTTTTACCTTTGTACTATAAGGCCAAATGCTTTGCAGCTACTGATTAGCATCTCTTTCCAAAGATTCCAAATGGTAGGTACCAATAATCTTATCAATACAATTTACCAACAAATCATAATCACGAGGTCACCACAAAATATTTTAATTTGATTATTGATGAATTTATGCCAGTCTTGCATTGTTGGAGTGTTGATTTCCACGCTCCTTCCGGTTATATGGAGTAGCGATTGTATTTGCACCCAATCATTGAAGTTCTTTACCAATTCCCTAATCTTCCTACTTAGATCATCTAGTAAGGTTTGAAAACCTTGCAATGATTTAACTAATATATAAGTAGGCTTCAATGATTGGGGCCTGTTATTTACATCAAACTTTGAGGCTTTATTCATAACATCTAGATTATTTTCCCTAGGGATCCAATTTTGAATTATTGGAATTACTATCCCCTGATCCCTATCAATATTATTTATTGCTTCAAATAGCAAAGAATACAAAGAATGTATAGAGGGTGGTTTATTATCCACCTTTTCATTTAAATGCTCCAAAACAAGAGTAATAGTTTCTTTTTCTTTTGAAAGAAAACCCTCCTCTTTTACCCTTAGTGATGTCTATAATTGATCAATTTTTTGCATGAACTGCGTCTTTGTTGGATCAATAGAGCACTCTATTTGTTCATCAACTTGTTCTAGAAGAGGAGTAAGAGCAGGATTTTGAATGGAAGACCCTGGTGTAGAAATATTTGGAGAAGCATGAGGCATTGACCCTGCTGTGGGAGGTGATATGCTAGTTCCTAGAGCATTGGATGTTTCCCCAATATGTCTATACTTGAACCTTTCTACTTCAGTTTGCAGTTCAACATTCCTCTGTTGCATTTTACTATATTCTTCAATTAAAATGTTATACTTCTCCATTAGGCTCTTTCTTTCAACCTCCTCCCTTTCAATAGTCTTTTGGGCCAACTTGGCCACATTCACAATTAAACTAGTGGCTTCGGTTGTTGTAGTCTCTGAAGCCCTCTTTATTATTAATCCTCCTTTAAAATTTGGATTAATATCAGCAATGTTTGGCTTTCTTCCTTGTGGAGCCAATGCCCAAATTGCCAAGGTCTCATATTCTTCACTGAAGGTAGAGTTTTGTAATATTGCCTTAACTTCTTCTTCAGAATCCTAAAAAGGATTCATGGACTTCATAATGGGATTGAAAGCGATTGCATCTGAGATGTCCCATTCAAGAAAAATCAAAACACCAGCCTGATTCACTAGTTGTCTTCCTTCTTCAGGAGTGATGTTTTTGAACTCTTCCATTAGTTCAGCTTTCACTTCATCATTCTCCTGATATGACTTGTCAGGCCTTAGTTCTCTTCTCTCCTTGCATTTATTTTGATATTCCTCAAATTTCATCCTCCATGCCAATTGAAAGAATACATGAGTCTTTACAAATGCATTGTCATCTAAGAACTCCTTGCAAGCCTCCATTCTTGCATCCTGCACACTCTTACCCTTCATATCCAAATCGGATAGAACCAATTCAGCTGACATAGGAGGGGATGACATACCAACCTACATGTCTTGATCAGTAACAATAATTTCATCTGTGAGATCCTCAAGTAGGTGATCAATTCATTTCCTCTTAGGGCTTGGCTCAGGTGGTGGTGATGGGGGACTGCGCTCTGGTGAAGATTTTAATTCAATGATTTTGACAGCCCTAGGTACTTTGAATTTTGGGCCTGGTCGTGAAGGCACCTTCATTATTTTCTTCCCTTTTCTGTCTACTTCTTCCTCATCACAACCAGTATCCCTTTTCCTCCTATAGATGGGCCACCTTTTTGTAGGTTGACATACTGACCTTGTTTCAATTGGCATATCACTTTGTCCTTGCATATCCAAACTTAGCCTTAAATTTATCTTTTTGGTTGTCAAGGTGTCCATTATCTCCTTGAAATTATTCATTAAAAAATCAATTCTCTTGTGGTATGGAGTGAATTCCATCAATGGATCATACGTCGGATCCATTTCATGCACAATATCCAGTAGCTTACTATAAGCTATCCACTTTTCCTTGTTCAATTCTTGTCTATTTAAATCAAATTCATTCCTGATCAAGTCCTCAAGGAAATTAAACTCATGTGCAAATTTTCCACCTTTTATTCTTTATCTAAAAAGAGCAAAGAAACCTTCAGGATCATGTTGTCGCCTTGGACCAAATCTCAAATGGTAATCAACAAAAAAGTTTCCAAAATGTGTCCAACCTCCCTTTGAAAATGTAAAGTTAGACACTACTATATAATCAGGGAATAATGTTCCCTTCCTCTTTCCAGTTAGGTTATCTTTATGAATACACCCCATCTGCCACATAACTTTTGCAAACCCTAGTCTTGGTGGCACATTGTATGGCAGTATGTGAGGGTTTCCTTGAAATCCATATATTCTTAGGACAATGTTGACTGGATATGGGATAATTTCACCCTAGTTATGTAAAACCCTCAATTCTAGTTTCCTTTCCTTCGACCTGAGGAAATCATGCACTTCTTGAGGGATCCTAGGTACATTTACCATCAATCTAGCCCTCAATCTTGCAGCAAAACAATTATCAAATTGCACATAACTGGTGCTTTCCTTATTACAGGAAAAATCTATAGCCCATATCTGTACTGACAATCTTTCTCCATTAACTGATTATCTTAAGTTCATCTTCTCGTGAAGAGAACCGGCATTTCCTACGACAGGAACATATGCATCAACATAGGATACCAAAGAATTGAGAATTACCAATTATCACCATTCTGACTGAAGCAGTCCTTCATCAATACATACCAAAAGAAGCAAAGTCATATGTTACAAAGAGTTAGGGTGTTGTATTTTGCACCCCATGAACATGTATGCAATCGGCACTCTTGCACCCGAGGAATGGCTTAAAATGCGACATAGTGAATAGAAAGTAGCCGGGAAGGCTTTCCAGTGAATTCAATCCCGAAGGGTTCTGCGGTCACTAGGGCTGATGTGAAGTGTGAACCCTTAACGAGATGAGGTGGAAGTAGCTTAACCCTAAAAATATATTGCAATTTTGTATACTCCTGCTTCATTTCTTCAAGATTAATAGGAACCAAGTCATCACTTGGCTCACTCAAATCAAAAGTTTGTTGGATAACATCTCTGTTAATTTTTAATATAACCCCTCCATCATTATCTACGTTACCACCATACATTGGAGTCATATCTTTTTCCAGCTATAAATGCAAGTCCACATTAGGGAACACATTTGGAACAACCAGCTTTCCCATGTCGTACATCCATCCATTTGAAAAAGGATGAGGCAAATTCCTCTGTCCATACCATAATTTGAACATTTCTAAGCCTGTGAGTGGAACCCTAGAATCAACAATGTTGGAATTATTACACACCAACCCCTCCCCTAGGATTTTCCCTTGTATCAACACCAAACCTTTCCTTCTCTCATTTGTTGATAATGGAAATTGATCTAGGAAATCATCATACAAGTTTCTTTTCAAATACTCAATGTGGCCAAAGTGCTGCTTGGTTGGTGCCATTTTAGACAAACTAGGGCCTCACTACAATGTTACACTTCAAGTGGCTATGACTAAGCAAAGATAGGAAATTATAGAGTAAAAATACCGCAATTCCTCACAATTTATGATTAAACAATAGCCCTAACAAAAGATTTTAATTAACTCAGTGACAAGCATAGAAGACCCCCCCCCCTTTTCCCAAATTTAGGTGCAGAATGACTAAGAAACAGAGAAAATTAACTCACGGCTTTTTTCACACAAACTCCAATTTATGGCTGCAGCTGCTCACAATTTCACCTTTGGCTCTGAAACTATTTTCACGAAATACTTGGATGCTTTGTGATACAAATGAGATGAGTAAATTGATTTTATGTCAATCAAATCCTGCCAGTAGATGTCTCATCCACCATTAAAGCCCACTTGTGGGCTGCACGAAGGGCTCCAACCATAATTTGATACATATTTAAATTTGATCCATTGATCCTTCAGTTTGATAAAATCATCGACGACCATCTTCAAAATAGGCTGACATAATCACCAACATGGCAATAAAGGGGTCCACTATGTCATATGCCACGAAGGAATGCCACATGGCAGTTTCCCGCATTATCACAATCCTTTGATTTACCATCACAGGATGGCAGGCACCGTTGATCTTTTTACCATAAATCTTGCTCCTTCAAAAATGGTCATTGTCCTTTCCTTTAACTGTCAAACAACTTTTCCCTTAAAATCATAACATCTGTGTTGAAATAAAACACATGCATCTTACAAGCGCATTAGTAATCTGCCTCGTAATACATTTAAAACCGGCGAACACTTTCTTCACTCCTTAGGCTTCATTGGATGAGACACGTGGCAGGCACCCGCGACATTGTGATCCCAAAATTCCTAATCGAGGGATGGCGGGCACCGTCAATCTTGAAGAGACAACTTATCAATGGTCACACAGATTTCATCCTTTAGGAAGGGCATGTGGCACCCGCCCGTGATATCACGATCCTTGTAATCCCTAATCGTGGGATAGCGGGCGTCATTGATCTTGTTCCTTTAACACAGTCGTCAGACATGTCGTTAACCTTCGAGCAGCTTTTCCAGTGAGATTATAACATATCTGTCGATTTAGAACATGTGCGTCTCGAGAAAACTTTAGTAATCTGCCCCTTAATACATTTAAATCCTGCTAGTGTTTCCTTTACTCTTTAGGCTTCATCGGATGAGACACGTGGCGCTCACCCGTGATTTCACAATCAACCCAAGCATCATCGCGGGATGGCAGGGAATGACTCATATCAAATGGTAGTTGGTCAGCGGTAGCTCAAATTTGATCCCCCGGATAGGACACGTGGCGCCTGCCCATGATTTTGTGATCCTTCAATTCTCGATCATGGGATGGCGGGCACCATTGATATCTACAGGAAATAGATCAATGATAGCACTAAATCAATCCTTGCAAAATAAAACATTCATTAAAAGGAGAAGTGGGCATTACTAGGTAGACGACAAATAAAAACATTATATTTATAGAAGAAAAATAAAATAAATTTACAATTTGTTTTATAATTTCACTTTTAACTTTAAATGTATGTTCACTCATTAAGTTGTATTTTTTTTACAATCATATTTTTATTTTAGATTTTTGTTTATAAAATATAAAGATGCATTAAAAATATATTAGAAATATTTTTCTTTATATTATATAGCATTCATAACATTAAATTAACATAGAATAATTTCTATTATCCTTAACCAATCGAGAAAAATTTAATCATTACTATGCAACATTATTCTCCTATCAAACTAGCAAGTAAGCATTTAGAAATAAATTTATATTATAGCATTCATAACCCAAACCTTTTATACACAATATCAACAGTATAAAAAATTGTTATACTAAGCAACTAGAGATTTTTAACAATTTAATAGAATATAATTTAATATAATTAAAGAAAAATTAAATAAAATTATACATAAATTTATGAAATATTGGTTACTTATCAGAAAAAAATCAATGATAAATTTACTTATTATAAGATAAATTTACTTACAATATATTTAACCATCAAGAAAAAAATTAATCGTGGTAGTTTTACACAACATTATTAGTATATCTTTTGTGACAAATAAACATTGAAAACACATTTATTTTGTATATTATAACATTCATAACTGAAACCTTTTTATACACAATGTCAAGTTAACTATAAATTGTATAGAGTTTAGAATTGCTATATCTCTCATATATCAACATAGGTAAATTTGAAAATATTTTAAATTATATAATTTCAAAAAAAATTTGAATGAATTTATAGAAGATTATTTTTATTAAAGTGATAGAATCTAATCCCAATACTAACATTAATTATAAATCTAACCATAACCCCAACCCTAAACTAACACTAATTAACTTCAAACCTAACTCTGAACATATCAGCCTAAACACTTAACTGTAAGTTCTAAGACTAACACGTGTAGAGCCTGACTGAACCATGCTTCTTACAATACTAACCCTTGCCCCAATTGAACCTAACACTAACTAGTATCATAGAGACATGATAACACTAACCCCAACCTAATCTAATTGGATCTATACCTAATTTTACCCCAATTGAATTCCTAACCTATTTGAACCTTAAGCCCAATTGACTCATGTTTTAGGGTTAGGAGTTCCATTCCTGGAGTTAGGGATGAATATATAATTTATGATTAGGGTCAAAATTCAAATGGGATTTATGGTTTGGGTTGGAAATCCCAAAGATTTGTTATTCCTTAGGGGTTGGGTTCAATTAGTATTTAATGTGGGTTGGGGATCAATTGGGGTTATAATTCAATAAGGGTTTAATTAAGGTCAGTGTTAAGGTTAGTCTTAAATTAGGGCTAGGATTGCAGTTAGGGTTCAATTAAGGTAAGGGTTATTGTCTATTGTAGGGTTAGGGTTCAATTGGAGTTCTCTAGGGTTTTGATACAATTAGGGTTAGGTTTCAACAATACCTAGGTTTACGATTACAATTCAATTAGTGTTGGAGTTAGGGTTATAATACAAGTTCATTCAGGTTAGGGTCAAGGTTTAATTAGTGTTAGAGTTAGGGTTTGTGTAGGTATATAATTATGGAAGGCATTCAGTGGATTCATGCAAATGCACAAATAAGAATTGGTAATTAAGAATTCTCTAGAACTAAAGTTATAACAACAAATACAATCCTTAGCTTAATCATTTGTTCTTTGTTAGGGTTGGGATAAGAATTTAACAGGGCCAACTGAGACTTAGGAAATAAAACCCTACGGAGGAAATAAAGTATTAAAATCAAAGTTGGGTTTTAATTTTAATCCGGTGACATAAGCCTAAGCCATTAACTCCAGTGGTCATGTCATCAACAGCTTAGCCAAAGCCTTTCATTAAATACTAACCGTGTAATGTGTAGGTTTTCCAAATTTGAAGATATGGGAGAAGATCTCGATCGTACCCCACCAACTCGCAGACCTAAGGTGTCACCCTGTTATTTGGCATGAAGTTAGAAAAAGGTAGATGTATGTCCTGTATGGAATGTGGGCCCAATCTCCACTATTGAGCTCATAACCCATGGTTTTAGATTGAAAACCAAGATCAAAAGCTAATGTGAATATCTGCTATTCTCTGCTAGCTTGCAAGAGGAAGATGAAGGTTGGTGAAGCATTAATGAATTATTCCTTGCTTGTGTAGTCACATCAATCTCAATCTCTGTGAAGATGTTGTTGGCAATCATGAAGGGTGATCTTTGGATTCTCATTCAACTCTAGTTAAACGGTGACAGTACATACACCGCCAAATTGCCATGTTTGTACATGCATATTTACTAAGCATTGATGAAGGTTGCCATTACCTCTCACAATAAATACAAGAGGAATGAAATGCTAATAGTGTCATTCTTGTAGTAGTTAGAGTGCTTTGTGGGTTGAGTCTAATCAAGTTTGAGTGCTTGTCTGAGAAGAGAAAATGAGTAAGTCAGTAAGGAGGTCTGTTCATTTGAGCTCACAAAAGCTCAGTCCTGCTATTCAGGAAGGTGCTTTGGTTGAGTAGCAACATCTTGGAATTGCAACCTTCTACTACTTTGGTTGCAGTAGAAAGTTGCAATTCCATCACATTGCTGCTCAACTGGTAGATGACAAAGGCAAGCAGTCGGTGTGCTCTGGATGCGGCCAACACTCGTCCATTGACCTTACGAGCAACACTTTTGATGATGTAACAGAGACCGAATCGGACTACTATCGGTATTTAAGTCGCTTCAATCATGGTCTGCCCTCTGATGAGGAAATGATATGTGTGGGCACATCAACTATTAAAACCCCAAGTGGACGGACTAGAACCATTTTGGGCAAGGACAAGAAAGAAGAGGAGGCTAAGGGTCTACCATATTGGGAAACAACTAGAAGTGGGTGTGTATACCGAGGTCTGAGTGTTGGTAAGGGCAGGGTGGCAGGTAAACAAGAAGTTGTTGTGGTGTGCCTTCGTGGCAATTTGGTTGACAAGGGGATTTTGATGACAATTTGTGTTCCCTATTCTTTTAGCTTTCCCCAGTTCGTGCGCCACTACGTTTTGTAGATTCAATGTGTGGGAAGTTTTGAAATGAAAGTCAAATGCAATGGAGATTTTGTTCAAATAAAAATTTGTGGTGAAATTACATTTGATCCCGAAGCTTGTTGCTATCTTGTCATATAAAAGGGAATTCAAGGCTCATTTGTAGGGAGAGAACTAATGAAAGCTCTAGCTAGGTTTTGAGTTGAATAAATGGGTAGAAAGATATTTGTCCTATGATGAGGAAGTGATATATGTGGTTCCATTAGTTGTTAAAACCCCAAGTGGATGGAATAGAATAGATAGACTATTTTGAGTTTTGGATGAATATATGCAAATTATCTTAAATTGTATGCAGATATGACATATAAGCATGAATAAACGTATAATTCTAATATATTTTCTCTCCTTATGTGGATTTGAGTGAATTTTGAATGAAATGTTAATGATGTTGTCATTCTTTTTTTGAGAATTTGTTCAATTGTGTGTCTATGTTTTGGGTAGAATTCAATTTTAAAATGTTGAGGTTTCATATTTATATGTGTGAGATTGATCTAATATTCCAAAAAATGAATGTTAAAATATCACGAAAAAAATGGGCATAGAATGAATGTAGAAGTAAAATTATATTTACTTTCATTAAATAAATAAGATCTAATAAACAAAAAATATATGCAATTAAAATAAGGAAAAATAATTCAAGCTGAAATTTAGATAGAGAGATAATTA
>VDFB02353493.1:134433342-134461278 GCA_007258455.2 Sequoia sempervirens
ATATGATATATATATAAGAGTATATATTAATGTATATCTATATATATATATATGTGATTATATAAATAAATATATATTTAAATAATATTTATTGCTTGGAAATCGACTATCATTAATAATGATATAGGTCGATTATTTAACTTAATTGAAGGTCAATTATATATTACTGATGATTTTATTTTAAGAGGCCAAATATTTATCATGCTACCCATGCATAAAGGAACAAGTATTCTACAAAGTAACTTGCAACATTAAGTTGATATGTGAAGGAGACTTAGTCGATGCCTTATGTGGAAACATTGTGGACTTAGTAAACTCTGTGACACCTCGTCATTTGGTAAATATCTACAACAGTGAAATGCATGACAGGTTGTGTACAACAAGTCGATGACTTGGTAAAACTGATAAATGAAGTGACTCGACTCATGTAAGACTAAGTTGATATAAATTATGTGTTGCATATTAGTTATTGACTGATTCAACAAGTGATGAATCACACCAACCTTGTAGGAGGTCTTTGTAGTTTTGGCACCACCTTATGAATTCTACTTGTTGTAGAAGTTTATTGGGAATGAAATTTGAATTACACCGTTATCATCATGTGCTGATTTGAAATAGTATTTCACTACCATCTTCAAAAGAGATTGACCTGTAGCACTATTTTGCTAAGCGTGTCCTTAGTGTGCCACCTTTTAGCTAAGTTGGTTGAGTGGTAATGCATGGAGATTACTTTCAACACTTATTCCTAATCTTTAGGGTGATAAGGCTCTTTGCTACTATATAAATAGTAAAGCAAAATCACTTATTTGGGACACATCCCATATGCATTATGTTGAGTATTTTATACATTCTTCTTTGCAATTCATATCTTCTATATTATGTTTTATCTGAGAGAGAGAGAGAGTTGTGATTATTTGTGAGAGTGTTAGCATATTGAGTGAAGTACATTATCAACTTGAGAGAGAGAGAGGTTATTGTGGCATAGCTAAAGGAGTCAAGTATAAGCTAGTTACTACTACGGGAAATTGATTTACCATCAACCAATTGGATAAGCAAAAAAAAACATGAGGATATTTCTTCTTTTATTTTTTATCTTTTGAAAGATTGTTTTCCATGATTGCTTTGAATTTTCTATTATGAGTACTTACATTTAGGAAAAACAGTAATGCTTGAAAAAGGAATTAGAAGCTATTATACTATTTTTTATGATGTGCTTGTATGTACTCTATAATAGGAGGTTTTTGGTTTGTGTTTATCATAAGTATTACATACTAGATATGATTAAACATGAGTGGCATAAGTGTTACTCTTAGCTAGGTTATTGATTTAACTAGGATAGCTAGTGTTTACTCCTAGGATTATTTATCCATTATGGGAGGGAGCTTGTACATTTACTTTGTTAAGTAGATCTATTCTAAGTTTGTAGAAACAATGATAGGCTATCTCTGGGGTTATATATTATCCATTGAAGGAAATACCGATGTGTAGTTTATGATGGTCGTAAGTCAAATCAGTCTTGAGTAGTGTATGTGATAGAATGACCTTCATTCGATATACTGAATGTTAACACTTTGGCCAAAGTATTGTGACTACCTCTGGCTCCACTGCCAATTCACCGTGATCTAGTATTGCATGTTAGTCCTAGATTGTGGGTTTACAATTTCTAGTTATGTAGGGCATAACAGTATGCTTAGTTGGTTGTCATTATTTGGTTACTCTACCAATCTCTTCATCGAAGGGAAGGGCCATCTATCAAATGATAGATGTGTGAGGGACCACATATGAGTCTATGGTTGGTGGAAAAGTGCTTGAGTGATGCTTCTCCTCCATAGTAAGTGGCAAAATAACCAAGATTTGAATGGAGGAACATGGACCATCTATAAGCTATTTGTTTCAAAGCTCAGTTGAGCTATGTATGTAATTGTACATACATTCTTGTATTATTGTAACTTGTGAATTATTGTATTGGAAAGGAATCTTTATTGTATATTTTTATGGAATCTTTGTTCATATATTATCAATAAAGGAAGGGATTTTTTTATTATAATGGCTTGTTAAACCTAGTTTATTTAATTACATAGTGAAAAATTAGGAAATTTTTACTTCATTAAAGGGTTGGTATGTTGTAACATGTGGTATCAGAGTTAGGTTTAGCTATAAAACCTATGAACTCATCATTATTTCCATCCAACATTATCTAATGTTTGGAAATTCTTGTGCGAGGATGATGCATCTTAGATTAATGGCTCAAAATTTAGTAATAAAAAATGAGCGCTACCTCAAGGACATGAAAGAAAGAGAAACCATCACTAGGACAATTGAGGGAACTAACTACAATAATTTCGTCTGGTTGAGTGGCACTGAAACCTTTAGTCACACACTTTCTCAGATAAGTGATGTGAAGAGAAAGATGGCGATGGAGGCCAAGTACAATTACCTACCTTCCATCTCACTAGAAAAGTTTTATTCATTATCACTTTCTAGGGATATGCCCTCGGAAGGAAGTGTCAGTCTGACATTTATCTTTAGGGACCCTAGAGTTCTTCTAATGGTGGAAGTAATAATAATTTTGTCAAGCAACAAATCTGAGGGATATGTACCTCGTAACTATGTATCAGATGAAAAATCTGAAGGCTACTATCCTTTTTGGGATAGGTATGAACAAATGAGAGATGAGAAACAATCTCAATCTATAGGATATACTCCATTAAGTTATGTGTCAGAGAGTGAATCTAAGGGATACACTCCACTCGACTATCTAAATAGTCACTCCATGTAATCAAAACGATATTGAAATCCTTAAGAATTGAATAAAAATCATGTGTTTATCAAAAGCGTATGCTTAATCTTAAGTGAAAATTATTTATGTACATATGAATGTCATTTCAATGTTTTACATAAGATAGTAGATCATAACATGATTAAATCTAACATTGATAAACATTCAAGTAAAAATCCATTCTTGTGAAGATGGTGAGGACATGAACCAATCCTAGTAGAAGCCAAGAAATTGGGCAAGGACACACAGGAGTTGAAGCTAGACTTGACCAAATCTTGGCAAGGTTGGAAAACCTTGAACAAGGGAGAGTAAAAGCTAGGGTAGAGAAGGAGGTTCTCGTTAATGAAAATGAGGGAGAAAACTCTTCTCATGGGCATGATGAAACTCATGATCATGAGAGGGAGAAATCACCTATGCTATCTGAGGAAAGAAATAAGAAGTGTGTAGCTTTTGAACTTTCTAGAGATATGAAGAATATTACCACACCCAAGTTTGAGGGAACCACTAGCAAAGATGAAGCTGAGGTGTGGCTTGTCCAAATGGAAAGTATTTTGAAATTCAAAATTGCACTGAGACCACCAAAGCCACTCGGGGCACATACTAGTTAGTAGGAGAAGCCTCTAACTAGTGGATGAACAAAAAGTTGAAACTCAATATTAACTTGTGGAAGCTGACATGGGGAGAATTTTTTGAGATTTTTTGTAAGAGATAGTTACAAAAACTCTACTATGACCAAAAAATCTCAGATTTCCAGAGTTTGAAACAAGGTAATATGACAATCAACGAGTATTGGGAGAGGTTTGCTCGACTTTTGTGTTATGTTCCCATATATCATAAAGATGAATGCTTTCACATAAGAAAATTTATCATGGGACTTAACAATTAGATCTAAGGAGAGGTGGATATGGATAGTCCAACAACAATGGATCTTGTATATGAGAAAGTAATTAAATAGCAGCAAATTCTCAAGGCTATCTCCACCTATCAAGAAAGCAGAGACCGTGAGAAAGTTATGGAAGTTCCTAACAAGCTAGCTCCAAATAAGGTGGAATCTATGCAAAATTTACCAAGGAAAAGGGGAAAAGGAGACTGTAATGAGGGAAAGGAGTCTAGAAGGGAGGAAAAAAGGAATGGTCCCAGTAGTGGTAATAGTAACAAAACTGGTGAAAAATCCAACAAGTCTAGAGACCCGCAAGGAAAAGATGATCGACTACGAGATGTTATACATGTGGAGGGGACCACTATGCTAATCAATGTCCTAATAAATCTTCCAAGTCACTACCATATGGTAGTCCACTAACTACCCAACAAGTGATGTTTCAACAAAAGATACTTGCAGTTGTGGATGATTGTCAAGTGGAGTATTAAGTGACTCCAATTGAAACGTCGGGCATTTTGTTTGGCTTACTTATTTTTGTTCTTATTGATACTGATGCAATTGATAATTTCATTTCAACTAGAGTAGCTAACCAATTATCTAGGAAAGTTGGATACATGACAATGTCTTGGGATATATAGAATGCAAACTAGACAAGAGCAAAGGTGGAACAATGTTTGTTCGAGGCTAGTATAGAGCTACCTAGTTTTTCTACAAAAGTAAACCTATATGTCGCACCTTTAGGATCATATGACGTTATCCTAGGTATGAATTGGTTGTGGAGATATTACTTCTTAGGGAAAAACTTTGATATGAAAACTAATTATAATGGGTTAAAGTACCCTTCACTCAACCTAATCTGAATTCTAGACAGAGAAGATGGTTAGAGTTAATAGTTGATTATGATTTCAATATCAATTATATAAAGGGGAAGGAAAATCTGATTGTCAACACCTTGAGTTGAAGACATCATATTGCTTCAATAATAACAATTTAAATCGACTTTAAGGGGAAAGTGTTGCAAAAATGCAAAGAGGATGATTACTACTTGTTGGTCAAGCAAGCACTCACTAGCAATCTGAAAAATTCTAGGTATGAAGGATTTCATTTTGAACCTAATGGATTACTTAGATACAAGGGTAGAATGTATGTACCTGACGTAGATGAGTTAAGAAATCTTGTATGGAAGGAAGTACATGAAGTGCCATACTCTGGACACCCTGGAGTGAAAAAAATGATGGTAGATGTGAAGCCATTATATTTTTGGAAGGGAATGAAAGGAGATGCTGCTAGATTTGTGGCTAGGTGTCCTTAGTGTCAAAGGGTGAAAGTAGAGCATCATCATCCTACAAGCTTATTATACCCCCATGATATACCAGAGAGGAAGTGGCGAGTCATAAGTGTGGATTTGTGCAAGGATTTCCTATGTCGAGAAATAAGCACAATTCCATTCTTGTGGTAGTAGATAAGCTTACCAAAGTAGCACATTTCATACCCGAGAATCTAACTGATGGAGCACCTATCATAGCAAGGAAATTTATGCAAGAGGTTTTTAGGTTACATGGAATTTCTAAAAAGATAATCTCAGATAGGGATGCACGAGTCACTTTTAGGTTTTGGAAAACTTTTTTTTTTGCACTAGGGACTCAACTAAATATTAGCTCAACTTGTCATCCAGAAACGGATGGGAAAACTGAAAGGGTGAACCAAGTATTGTAAGACCTACTTAGGATGTATTTCATGGATCAACAGTACAAGTGGGAAGACTACTTACCCTTAGTATAATTTTCTTACAACAATTATTACCATTCCATGATAAAAATGGCTCCTTTCAAAGCATTATATGGTCAAAAGTGTCAAACTCCTATAAGTTGGGATAGATTGGAAGACAGAGTAAGTCTTGGGCTAGGAATGCTAGCAGAAATGGAAGAGCAAGTTAAGATTGTTAAGAAAAGGTTGGCTAAAGCTAACGATCGATAGAAAAGCTACACTGATGCCAATAGAGTGCCCCAAAATTTTTACATATGTGACAAAGTGTTGTTGAGAATGAAACCTCACAAAAGCTCCATTAAATTTGGAAAGTCTTCCAAGTTAGCCCCATGTTATGTAGGACCTTTTGAGATTCTAGAGGAAGTGAATCTAGTAGCTTATCAAATTGCATTGTCACCAAGTCTTTCTAGAATCCATAATGTATTCCATGTGTCCTACCTCAAGAATTATATACCAAGTGATAATCATGTGATTGATTGGACTGCTTTATAGGTATAGGACCCTAAAGTGGTAACTATCGAGCCCATCAAGGTGCTTGAAACACATAAGCTTTTCTTGTGTAACAGGGAGGTTCTGCAATGCAAAGTCCAGTGGGACCAGTATGCAAAAGACTCAGCCACTTAGGATGACTATGCTAAGATTTAGCAAAATTTTCCTCATGTTCTAGATGCTTTTGAGAATGTTTGAGATAATATGTTGTTTTTTTTCTTTGTTTTATGTCACTACATAAAATCATCGGGGATGATGATTCATAAGGGGGGAGTATGTTACACCATGATTGTGTTATTACTATTTACTATTACCATGTAGGGTAAATGTCAATGTAATGTGAATTCTAAAGATGAATAAATTGTGCTTGCACTTTGTTATCAATGCATTATGAATGAATGTTATCTCATTTAATGTTATGAAAAGTACTGTATATATGTGAAATGGATGGTTATTGAATTGATATTCTAACTTTGGAGATGTATTATGTATATTGCATATTTTGTGAATAGCTGACTAGCGCATGTGTTAGTGGTTGTAGGTATATGTTCAATTCCTCCAGGCAGAGGGGAAGTATCAATCAGGAAAAAATAGGCCCTTAAGTGGCAAAAAATTCAAAAAAAATAGAGTTAGGAAACTTGACATAAAAATTTCAATAAGTTATCTATATTATTTCAAAATATGTAAGAATAGAATATGTAGCAAATTGAATGTAGTTTCTAAACTACTAGGTTTGTTTAGAAAAAATATATATTTGGTGAAAATTTGAAATTTCAATGCAATAGTACTTAAATTTTAGGGAAAAATAAGTAGGTGTCTATCGACCACCCTAACCACAATAAAATGATATATATATTTTAGATATAAGTAGAGGACTCATGTCCCGATGTGATGCATATTCTTTTGTAATTTTTTTCCAAGTAAATAATTAATTATGATTTTTTATTACAACTTTTTAAAAATAAAAACTTCAGATGTTTGACCACCTTAACTTGGTCAAAACTTCATGAAATTCATTTTTATTTTTTAATCCTATAGTATGCAAAGCATAGAATGTGACACATATTTTGGATTCAAAAAATGTGATACCGTTTGAAAGCTATAGATGTTTTTCAATCAACCTATCAATTAGGACTTTAGCCGTAATTCAAATAGAAAATGAATAATAATTACTTATTAAATTCAAAATAAAGCATAATTTATATTGGTGGAAAGCTGAGAATCTCCTTTAAAAAGCCTTTTTGTTTCCTCAATTTTGGGTTAAAAAAAGGCCGTCAGCCACATACCCATCATATTGCCACTTTTTGGCCCATCGTGATCCTGCACATACCCGTAACTAGTAATGTAAACTATTTGAGCTTACACACACCATAGTAGAGTAATTGAGTCAAGTCATTATGTGAGAAGTTGGTAAGTCACCCTTAGTTGAGGTGTCTAGATTAGTAAGAGTCTTGTTTACTATTGAGTGCATTATTGGGTGATGTTTATCTGTTTGAGCTTATGAGTTCTTTCTTGTGTTACTACATTTGTATTGATGAGTAGGGCATACATGGAGTATGTGTATATATAAACACATGCATGTCAATTGGATCTAATGACATGTATATGTATATGTAAAGATATAACACACGTAGGTGCTTATCAATACAATAACAATTATGTATGGCTATTGTGTGAATCAAATGTATATATATATATATGTATATGTATATATGTATTGATACACATGTATGATGGAAAACAAACATGCCCATACAAATGTATTGATATATGTATACATACGTATACATGTACATAGAGGAATATACATACATACATACATACATACATACATACATACATATATATGTGTGTGTGTGTATGTATGTATGTATGTATGTATGTATGTATGTATGTATGTATGTATGTATGTATACAATCAATATATTGTTATTACTATGATATTACTATCTTGCTTATACTTATTTTTATATCAAATGTATACATACATACATATACATATATATATATATATATAATATATATATATATACATATACATATATATAGTTATACATTGATATTTATATATATGTATATGTGATTATATATATTAATACATATTTAAATAGTATCTATTGCTTGGAAATCAACTATCATTAACAATGATAGGGGTCGATTATATATTACTTATGATTGTACTTTAAGAGGCCAAATATTTCTCATGTTGGCCACACATAAAGGAACAAGTATTCTGCAAAGTAACTCGCAACATTAAGTCGATATGTGAAAGAGACTTAGTCAAAACCTTATGTGGAAACATTGTGGAATTAGTAAAATTTGTGTCACCTTGTCATTTGGTAAATATCTACAATAGTAAAATGCATGAAAGGTTGTGTACAACAAGTTGATGACTTGGTTAAATTGATAAATGAAGTGAGTAGACTCATGTAAGACTAAGTCGATATGAATTATGTGTTGCATATTAGTTATTGACTGATTCAACAAGTGATGAATCACACCAAACCTATAGGAGGTATTTGTAGCTTTGGCACCACCTTATGAATTCTACTTGCTACAGATGTTCATTGGGAAGGAAATTCAAATTACACCTTTATCATCATGTGCTGATTTGAAATAGTCTTTCACTACTATCATCCAAAGAGTTGACTTGTAGCACTGTTTTACTGAATATGTCCTTCTTAGTGCACCACCTTTTAGCTAAGCTAAGTGAGTAGTTATGCATGGATATTTCTATCAACCCTCATGCATAATCTATAGGGTGATAAGCCTCTTTTCTTCTATATAAATAGTAGAGAAAACTCACTTATTTGGGTTGCATCCCATATGCATTATGCTCAGTATTTTATATACATTCTTCTCTACAATTCATATCTACTATATTTTTTTTTACCTAAGAGAGAGAGATAGAGATGTTTATTTGTGAGAGTGTTAGCATATTGAGTGAAGTACATTATCAACTTGAGAGAGAGATGTTACTGTGACATAGTTGAAGTCCAGTCAAGTATAAACTAGTTGTTGTTGTGGGAAATTGATTTACAATCAACCAATTGGATAAGCGAAAACATGCATGAGGATATTTCTTCTCTTTTATTGTTTATCCTTTGAAATATTATTTTCCATGATTTCTTTGAATTGTCTGTTATGAGGGTATGTGTAGGATCATGATGGGCCAAAAATTGGCAATATGATCGGTATGTGGCTGACGACTTTTTTGTTACCCAAAATTGATGAAACGAAAAGGGTTTTTAAAGGAGATTCTCATATTTCCACCAATATAAATTATTCTTTACTTTGAATTTAATAAGTAATTATTATTCATTTTCTATTCAAATTATGACTAAAGTCCTGATTGATAAACTGATTGAAAAACATCTATAGCTTTCAAACGGTATCACATTTTTTGAATCCAAAATATGCATCACATTTTATTCTTTGCATACTATAACAGTAAAAAAAGAAAAATTGAATTTCATGAAGTTTTGACCAAGTTAAGGTGGCCAGACATACGAGTTTTTTATTTTTAAAAGTTGTAATAAAAATTCATAATTAATTATTTACTTAGAAAAAATTACAAAAAATATGCATCACATTGGGACATGAGTCCTCTACTTATATCTAAAAATTATAAAAATATTATCATTTTATTGTGGTTAGGGTGGTGGACAAACACCTACTTATTTTTCCCTGAAATTTAAGTACTCTTGCATTGAAATTTCAAATTTTTTGCCAAATATATTTTTGGTTTAAAACCTAGTAGTTTAGAAACTACATTCAATTTGCTACAAATTCTATTCTTACATATTTTTGAAATAATATAGATAACTTATTCAATTTTTTACGTCAAGTTGCCTAACTTTGATTTTTTCTATTTTTTTACCACTTAAGGGCCTACTTTTTCCATGATGATCCTACACATACCCATGAGTACTTGCATTTAGGGAAAATAGTAATGTTTGGAAAAGGAATTAGAAGCTATTATACTATTTTTATGATGTGCTTGTATGTACTCCATAATAGGAGGTTTATGGTTTGTGTTTATTATAAGTATTATATACTAGATATGATTAAACATGAGTGGCATAAGTGTTAATCTTAGCTAGGTTATTGATTTAACTAGGATAGCTAGTGTCTACTCCTAGGATTGTTTATCCATTATGGGAGGGAGCTTGTACATTTACTTTGTTAAGTAGATTTATTCTAAGTTTGCAGAAATGGTGATAGGCTATCTCTAGGGTTATAGATTATCCATTGAAGGAAATACCTATGTGTAGTTTATGATGGCCTTAAGTAAAATTGACTTTGAGTAGTGTATGTGATAGAATGGACTTCATTTGATATATTGAATGTTAGCACTTTGGAAAAAGTAGTGTGACTACCTCTGACTCCACTATTAGTTCACCATGATCTAGTATTACATGCTAGTCCTAGATTATGGGTTTACAAGTTCTAGTTATGTAGGACACAACACTAATCTCAAATGGTTGTCATTATCAAGTTACTCTACCAATCTCTTCATTAAAGGGAATGGCCATCCATCGAATGATAGATGTGCGAGGGATCACATATGAGTCTGTGGTTGGAAGAAAAGTGCTTGAGTGATGCTTCTCCTCCATAGCAGGCAACAAGAGAACCAATATTTGAAAGGAGGAACCTAGACCATCTATAAGCTATTTGTTTCAAAGCTCAGTTGAGCTATGTATGTAACTGTGTACATTCTTGTATTAGTGTAACTTGTGAATTATTGTATTGGAAAGGAATCCTTATTGTATATTGTTATGGCATATTTGTTCATATATTCTCAATAAAGAAATCAATTTAATTTTATTATAATGGCTTGTCACATAGTTTATTTACTCACATAGTGAAAAATTATGAAATTTTTACTTCATTAAAGGGTTAGTATGTTACAATTTTCCTTTATAGTTTCCTTATATTAAATGATAATTTTACTTTATCATTCTTGTGAGTTTGAGAACAAAATGTTCTTTTAAATAACTATTTCTTTCATTTAAAAAACTTGGGTGTAATCCTTTATCACCCTTCCTTATCCTTTTATTTTTTTTTAAATTAAATTTAGTTTTAAAATATCTTTGGTCTTCAAATTCAATATGTTTTTTTTAATGAATAATGGTGGATAAGATGAAAATATGTATATTTAGCAACATTTACATGGTGTGGCATTGGTTAAAGGAAATGTTACTCATTGGAGAGGATATCCAATAGTACACCATTTATATTTTGTGGATCTAATAAGGTGTACATACCATGATGGTCACTAATGAAGTTTCTAATCCATATTTAAAATTTTGTTGAGAGTGCTATATTGATTTTATGTTTGAGAAGGGGAAGATAATTCTACAAGTCATGGAATGCCTAGTTGGATGGTTATAGATGAAGTGGGAGCTACAATTTGGATCTAAAGTCAATAATATTATTAAGTTATTTGAGTGCAATATATAGATTTATTGTAATTCATGCAAGAACCTTGATGATGATGATGATGAGATCTTTCTCAAGTCAAATTCCTCCTTTATCTTGCATTACAAAAAAGTGAGAAGGGTAAGAAATGCATCCTCTTGTGGGATGTATTGAAGGAATAATAATGATAAGGGTAGAGAAAACAATTATGGTGATGGATTTGGAATGATTTATTTTGATGGTAGCTTTCATTACTCATGGTTTATCCTCAATGTTGAGCTTCTCTTAAACTCACCCTAATTTATGGACATAAAGTTTTCCATATGGGATCTTTTTCACTTCTTACACTCCAAGTGATAAGGAAAATTCATTCTCTTTGAAATGTGTGAGTAGAGAGAGTGAGAGTACAACCAAGGCCATGAATAGCTACCTACACACTCATGTGTTGCTTCCTAATTTTTGTAATATTATCCCTCCACAAATTATATACAATAAGAATATAGAGTATGCCATCAAGATGTGTATACATATCTATTTTCTTTTCATGCCTTGTGAAACAACAGAAAATGGGAGATTGCTTTCATATCGTTTAGAACTATAGAGAAAAACCCACTATTGAAATTATCTCATTGAAGGGAAACCCTAAAGATCTCAATATAAATTATACAAAGGAGAAAGAGATCTTACAATAGGGCTATCCCAGGGGCTGATTATAAACTAATGAGAGGTTCACCACAAAGCTAGGGCTTGGAAAGACAAATGAAATGTAAAATATAATGATAAAAACTAATGCAATGCAACCTTTCACTAAATGATCTAAAACTGCATATAAATCAGAACATAAAGCTGCAAGATGAAATGTGTGCACCTAGAAATTTGAAGATGATTGGATGAGGCTCTGAAATTTTGAAAACACTAATTTTAAAGCCTATTGGGACTCAGATGCCAAACTGGGTGATTTAGTCCTGGATCTGGGTTTTTGTGCAGAAACTGAAATTTGGCAAATGGGCGTCTAAAATTGAAAAAACCTAAAAAATGACCTAAACTAGGACTAATACACCAAAACTGGCATATCAGTTCAGTTATGATTTTCTAAAGCTTCAAAGTTTGAATCTTCTCTTCAATGTCTTATTTGTCCTTTCTAATTAATTTCTAGATCTGAAACCCTAATTTGCAAGGTCTGTAGAAGTCTTCCAAGTATCTCCAATGTAAGGTGAAAACTTTGACAACTTTGAACACTTTGAAAATTTTCTCCAAACTTTCACTTTAATGTGTCTTCAACCTAGATCTACAAATAACACACCAAAGAGAGGAAAAAATGTTGTTTTGTAAGTGGAAAGGGGTTTTCCTTGGTCAAACCTTGTTTTGGTAATCAAACCTTGAAATGAAATAAAAAAGGAATGGAGAATGATGAATGAACAAATTAAGATGTCACAACTCACCAAACCCTAGCAATAAGAGGCTGCAAACATGCATGAGATGGCTCCAATGGATGTAGGTCTTGACTCTTGCTTGAATGTGATAGATCTTGAGTTGAATGCTAGCTTGAATCATGAAACCCTACATCACAATTGTTAGCTCAAAAACAAAAATGATGCATGAAGACTTTGACATGATGCTTGATACTTTCAAATAATGCTTTAAATGCTTGATAATCTACCCTTGAATACTCTTGAATGTTCTTTTAAATACTTGAATGCTCTTGTGAACCTCAATTTTCTATTATGAATTCTCTCACAAAATCCTTGGGTGAAAATGAGTGAAAGCACCTTGTATTTATACTTAATTATGCTAAATTTCTTGAAATTACAATATTGTAGTGTCGAAAAAAGGGTCCTTTGACATTTTTCGCACTTGTTTGGGTCCTTCTTATGGATTTACACTTCATGTTGCCTTGATTTAGTGTTGTAATGTAGATAAAACATTCACATTAGGTCTTGGGACCTTGTGAACTAAAAGGATTCAAATGGTACCTTACCTAATTGTTGTAAAGTGTTGTAACACACTTTCACACTTTTCTAGGGTCTTGTTAATAAAATAACCTCTTTTCATCATTTACCAAGCCTTGTTTCAAAGTGTTGTAAAGTGTTGTAACACACTTTCACACTTTTCTAGGTTTTTCATTAATAATTTGGATTTATTATGCTTTAATTGGCCCCATTTTGCATCCATGTGCCTTATTTATGAGTATTTTTGAGAATAATCCTGACAAATATCATTTAAAATATTAAAATCTTGAAACCCACCTTAAATTCCTAAGGTGGGACTCACCATTATGGGTGAATGAGTCCCCTTAGGTGGGACCCATTAGCCCAACTTGGCGAATGAGTCTTCTTTAACTCAAAATTCAAATTTAATTCAAAATTATGGTGGGTTTTTATTCTCCAAGATCTAAGGTTGGCCTGTGATGTTGCAATTTTGGGAATTATTGCATAATTGAGTATAAATACAAGCGTCTTTCCCTCATTTTCATACCTAGGAAATTTTACAAGCATTCATGCATATAGTTCACAAGAGCATTTGAGCATTCAAGGCATTTCAAGAGAAAATTATCAAGAATTCAAGAGATTCTTCAAGTGTCATTCATCATGTCAAATATTTCTTGCATCACATTGTTTTAGAGCTAACAATTGTGGTGTAGGATTTGTGAGCATTGCATTCATCATCTATCAACATCAAGCTAGAGTTCAAGTCCACATCCATTGGATCCATTACTTACATGTTTGCAACATCCTATTACAAGGGTTTGGTGAGTTGTAGCATTGTCTTTTGTTCATTCATCATTCTCCATTCTATTTCATTTAATTTCAATGCTTTAATTACCAACAAGGAGTTTGACCAAGGAAAACCCTTATTCACTAACCCCACAACATTTTTCCCTCTTCTTGTGTGTGATTTGTAGGGCTAGGTTGCAAATTTACCAAAACTTAAGATTGGAAAAGTGTTCAAAGCAAGTCAAAGTTTTCAAACTCCTAAGAGAAGCTTGGAGAAGATCTATAGGCTAGATTTTGTAGTTTTGGATCCAAAAATGAGTTGGGAAGAGTAGAGCAAATTGAGGGCTATAGTTTCCTATTTTGAATTTCCAGAAATCCAGAAGTGGACTGATTCAGGACTATTGGCGAATGAGTTCTACTGTCGAAGCCTAAACAAGAATTTTGTAGATCTGAGTACCCATTTGTGTGAAACCTATTCCTACACATTTTCCAAAAAATTGGACTAATTTCCCTATCTTGGCATATGAGTCCTAGTTAGCTTCAACATTAGATTTTTCAGGATTCCAGAGCTCCATCCCGCCTTCTTCAGTTTCCCAAGTGCACATTTCTAGTTTCATAGTTTTATGCTACATTTTACTTACATTTTTAGGTCATTTTGCATATCACACTATGGGTATGTGCAGGATCATCATGGAAAAAACAAGCCCTTAAGTGGCGAAAAATTTAGAAAAATTAGAGTTAGGAAACTTGACGTTAAAATTTGAATAAGTTATCTATATTATTTCAAAAATATATAAGAATAGAATTTGTAGCACATTGAATGTAGTTTCTTAACTACTAGGTTTATTTTAAAAAAAATCTATTTAGTGAAAATTTGAAATTTCAATGCAATAGTACTTAAATTTCAGGGAAAAAATAAGTAGGTGTCTATCTGACCACCCTAACCACAATAAAATGATAATATTTTTTCATAATATTTTAGATATAAGTAGAGGACTCATGTCCACATGTGATGCATGTTTTTTTGTAATTTTTTTCCAAGTAAATAATTATTTATGAATTTTTTATTACAATTTAAAAAAAAAAACTCATATGTTTGACCACCTCAACTTGGTCAAAACTTCATGAAATTCAATTTTTTATTTTTTAATCCTATAGTATGTGAATCATAGAATGTGATGCATGTTTCAGATTCAAAAAATGTGATACTATTTGAAAGCTATAGATGTTTTTCAGCCTATCAATAAGGACTTTAGTCATAATTGAAATAGAAAATGAATAATAATTATTTATTAAATTCAAAGTAAAGCATAATTTATATTTGTGAAGGCTGAGAATCTCCTTCAAAAATCCTTTTTGTTTCATCAATTTTGGGTAAAAAAAAGTCGTTGGCCACATACCCTACACATACCCATCATATCGCCACTTTTTTTCCCATCATGATCCTGCACATACCCCTATGTATTCCAAAATTTTGTCTTTTCTAAGTTTACACTTGGTGGTGAACCCTCATTTGTTGTTATCCTTTCTCTAGTACTCTCCCTTTGCCAGATTTCAATCTCCTTTGCATTGAAATCTCAAGGGTTTGTTCTTGAGTGAATAAGTGGAGTTTTGTCTCTCTCCTTTTAGGTCCAAAAGCCTAGAAGTGAAAGAGAGCACAAAATAATATTATTCATTTTGGTGAACTTGCATATAGAGCATTATATTTCTAATTTGGAGTGCATTTACATCATAGATTTAAAGTACATTAACATTGCACGAGGTTTTTCATTTTTTAATTTGCATTCTAGGGTTTAAAACTTTGCATTAGTGAAAATTTCATTTATCTTGCATTATTGCACTTAATTTCATTTAAAATCAGTAAAATTATGTATTTGCATTTCAGAATTGCATCAGGAAACTTAAAAAGTATAAAATTCATTTCAATTTTTTTGAAAATTTTCAAAAAAATTGCTACCTGGACTCATTCACCACCTTGGGTGAATCAATCCCTTTGCATATTTTGCATATTTTTTTTCTAAGTTATTTTTTGTTGTTATCTCTCTATTTTAATTTGTAGATTTTTGATTTCCTTTAATTCATTGCATCTAGTTTAATTTCATCCATCTTGTGCATTGCTTAAAATCAAAATTGCATTTACAACATTGTTACATAGTTTAGAATCTAAAACTTGCATCATGGATATGTGTTTTAATAAGCTTTGGATGTCATTAAAATAATTAGTAGATATGTAAAGTTGTACCTTTGGAAATGACCCTAATGACATTGAACTCACTCATGCTCTTTCAACTCCTAATTCATGTCCTCGCGATGTTCACATCATTGGAGAAGATGATGACAACATGAATAAGTTCCTAAATAATTTTCTTGACAACCTTGAAGCTAATGCATCCTTTTATCCATCCATGAACCAACCAAATCCTCCTACAATACCACCTCTTGAGATGTTTGGTTACTTACATCCTGAAACAAAAGTTGAACCTAAGTTCCCTACAACAGGTGAAGCTAGTTCCTCTAGACAAGAAAACACTCAACCATTTTATGATAACAAAGTAACAAACACTCCAATCAACCTTGAAGAAACATATGGAAAATGATTCACAATCTTGAGCAAACAAGGATGTGACACAACAAGTGAACATGAAATTCTTCAACTCTTAGAGAAAAAACCAATGGATGAAAATATAAAGGGGTTAGAATATCAAGATCCCTCTCGTAATAGCAAGCCTCCTAGAGAATATCTAAGACTTTATGATGATGGAATGGTGATCTTTGATTCCCCTCCCAAAGAACAGGTGTTTATCAAAGACAAAGAGTTCATCTTCGGTTTTTCTCCCCAACCTCCACTTGAAGAAATTCGTGAAGCTACCAAGCAACAAAAACGTCAAGAATTCAAAGACTTACCATTTTTGCAAAATATCACAAACATTGAACAAAAATTGAAAGAACTTGTTAACACAGGTTGGATCATCCTACCACCTCCTACTAGAACCAAGCATCCTACAAATAACAAATATTTTGCATATCATAGGACCCTTGGGCATCTTATCGATGAGTGTCATACTTTTCAAAATATACTCAAAAGACTTGACATGTTAGAAATAATCCTTTAATTGGGATCTATTCCTCTTTGTCATGTAATAGTTGTAGAACATTCCTTTCTCACTACTACATGACCTTTCCCATCACCTACCTCGACTCATTCTTGTCTCGCACTCAGTGGGGACAAGAAATTTTTAGCCTTGTCCTTGTAATGAATTTTTTATTGTCCCTTCGGTTCGTCATCTACCTTCCACTTATACAAACTAAGATTGGGAGGTGGATGACTTGCTCATAGGTTGACTCACATTTTCCTTACTAGTCTTTTGCATTTTCATTTTCTTTTTCATTTTCTTTTGTGTGATTGCATGTGCATAATGTGATCCCCAGTGATGCTTTGTTTGATGTCCTCTCTCTCTTTGTGATATTTCTCTATTTGTGCCTTCATTCTTCTCTAAGTCATGCATCACTTTTTCTTTTTTTATCTTTATCTTTTTCTTGTGTTTTCCTTTTGAGGATGATGCAAGGCATCAAGACATTCATGTCTCCTTCATGTTGACCCAAAAGGCTTTCTTTTCCAAGTTTCCTTTTCATTTTATCTTTGGGTAAACCCACGAAAGTGGTTTAAAATTCTAGTGAGGAAGGAAAAGTTGTAAAAAATTACCCTATGCAAAAAAAAAAGGTTTTTGGGGGTTCAAATGTACTTTTGGTTCGAGCGAACCCAAAGGGGGTTTGATAGAACCCCCAATCGAGCAATCCCATTTAATGATGCCACCCACCATTCCCGACAAAAATACAAAAGTGAAGGCTTGTGGATAGGTGGTTCACTCAAACCCTGGTTCGAGTGAAGTCCTGGGGGTTTGAACGAACCCCCCTAGTTCGCTCGAACCCCCTTTTCCCCCCTTCTCACCCTCAGGCACCAAAAAATTCCATAATTTTGTACTTTGAAGATCAGGTTGAGGATGAAAATGGAGGAGACTTCACAAACCCAACTAGATGATGATAGTCCTTAGAACAAGCTATCCAACAAATATAATTTTAATATGTTTTGGTTTTATTATTTTATTTTTTACTTTTATTAAACATAGGTTTGTCACCGAAAATCAAGCTCTTTTTTCAGCACATGTGGAAAAATAGTAGATTATCAAAACAAATTTGAAAAAAATGAGTGCACCAGATATTGAAGTCCTTGATCCAACAAAAAAATAAAATTGATTTTTGATACATACATAAAGCGTTACACATTATACGATCTGCCTATGTCTGAATTGTAATTGGTTTGACTTCGAAACTTTATTAAGGAAAAAATATTCAATAAAACACTATGAAACTAATTGGAAACCCTAAATATCATAGTTACAAATCTAAATTTGAAAAAAATAGAATTTTATCCTTCATGGAAAAAAAGTTGTGTTATAAGGTGAGCATCACTCAAAAAAAAAATTTACTGAAAAAACTAGTTTTTGAAGGAGATGGAAAAAGAAATACAATCTGATTCCAAAAAAAATGAAAAAAAAATATTTAGAATCTATAGAAATTTTTTCACAAATCACTAGTTTGCATCATCTTCAAATTCCTCATGGTTTAGCCACTATAGGTGCCCGAAAGTGAAGATTTAGTTAGAAAAAATTATTTCAGTGTCCAGTTTGGCCAAAAATTGTAAACTAGTATTGTGGGATCACCCCTTTATCTTTTTCTTGTGTTTTCCTTTCAGGGATGACGCAAGGCATCGATACATTCATGACTCTTTCATGTTGAACCAAAAGCTTTTCCTTTTTCTTTTGCCTTTTCTCTTTCATTTTCATTTTTTTTTCCTTTTGGGGATGACACAAGGTGTCGATATACCCTATGTCTCTTCCATGACCCAAAAGGATTTTTCTTTGTTTTTGCTCTCTTTGTGTCATCCTTCTAGTTCTATACATGTATTTGGGGGATAATGACAATTCCAAGCTCTCTAAAAACCATTGCAGCAAAGAACATACTAACCCTAAATCCATAGATCCCTTATGTGTTTGGTGTTTTTATTTTGGGGGTGACCCCTCTCTTTCCTTTTTCTCTCGCATGACACAAATTTACTTGGAAACATATGACTTGGCATAGGGCTTTCCAAGTTGTCTCTCATTTCTTCTTTCTTTTTTGCATTTTTCATTTGCTACTTTAAAGTAATTGCTCACAATATGGTGTTCAACAATTCCTTTAAAGTGGGGGCATACATTGGCATTATTCTTTTGCATTTTTTCCTTTTCCTGGTTCTTAGTGCAACTTTCTTACTTCATACGATGTGTTTTTTCACTTTGTGGATGACATTGGGAATGATTTCCTTCAAGAGTGTGATCTATCTTAGTATATTGTATTCCTCTTAGGGCCTAATGTCACACACTACATCTGCTAAGTTGTGAATTTTCTATTCTTTGATCGGTCCTCTCTTGGAGACATTAGACACAATTTTCCCTAAGTTAAAGACCTTGCATGAGCTAAGCAAGAATCCTTTGAACATCTTTTACATGTTGCATTTTGTATTTGTTATATGGCCACCTTGCATAACATAGCTTTCATGTATGTGGAGCCATCACGTTTTTTCATGAGCTCCAAGCATACAAAGTTTTTCTTTACTCATGAAGCTCAAAATACCATTTCTCTTTGTGTGGCACCTTATTAAAGTTATCAGGAGGTATACCTTTGGTATGGTTGAGTAGGAAGGCCAATCCAAGGCATGAATTTCCCCATAGCCACTTGCATGTGTGTGAATGCATACCAACCATGAGTGTATGTTTCTCACCTTTTTAGGACTTCTCACCTGGTGGATAGCCAAAAGTTCTTTCACCTCAGACTTAGAGTGCGTTTTTCCAGACAAACAACCTAGATCTGATCCACATCGTGATGGAAAAATGGTCAAAGCTTGATCTGATCCTTTTCTTTCTTTTCTTCCTTTTACTTCTTTTCTTTTTCTCTTTTTCATCTTTGGCAGTGTATGATTGGTCTTGTCATTGCTCTTTACATTATTTCTGTGTCCATTCCTTTGTGCTTATGTTCAAGGTTTGCCATGGGATCTTGCTCCTGGGGTCTTGATCACCCCTCTTGATTGTTGTTGTCTTATCTTTCTAGCATTGGTTCATTGGAACCCCTCTTGGTGCATGTTTATCTACTTTAGTGTGAGTTTGAAGTAGGTTCATCCTCTCACTAAAGTGGGGGCTAAATGTAGTTTCAAAAAAAAGGTCCTTTGACATTTTTTGCACTTGTTTGGGTCCTTCTTATGGATTTTGGCTTAATGTTGCCTTGATTTAGTGTTGTAATGTGGATAACACATTCACATTAGGTATTGGGCCCTTGTGAACTAAAAGGATTCAAATGGTACCTTACCTAAGTGTTGTAAAGTTTTGTAACACACTTTCACACTTTTCTAGGGTCTTGTTAATAAAATAACCTCTTTTCATCATTTACCAATCCTTGTTTCAAAGTGTTGTAAAGTGTTGTAACACACTTTCACACTTTTATAGGTTTGTCATTAATAATTGAGCTTTCTTATGCTTTAATTGGCCCTATTTTGCATCCACATGACTTATTTATGAGTATTTTTGAGAATAATCTCTACAAATATCATTTAAAATATTAAAATCTTAAAAACCACCGTAAATTTCTAAGGTGGGACTTGTAGACACTAAAAATTGTCCTAGGCCTACAACTCTAATTTTCATCATAATTCTAATCATCATTTTCATAATTAAATAATGTTAATTATTTAATTATTGTCTAAAGTCATTTATCCTCTATTAATTAAATAACTTTAATTATTTAATTAATTCATTCTTACCTTTATTCTTCTTTGATTAATTACACCACCAGTGTTAATGCCATCTACTGAGGGATGATCTTTGATACTCTACATTTTAGCAACCACATCAACGCTAGGAGCCTTAATTGCACAAAATGATAATGAGGGTCATGAAAGGGAAATATATTATATTAGTCACACTTTGGTAGGTTATGAGCTCAATTACAGTACCATAGAATGTGCTTGTCTTACAGTAGTTTTTTCTACTCAAAAACTTAGGCACTACATGTTAAACCACCAAATGATGTTGGTTGCAAAGATAGATCCTTTGAAGTATCTCCTTAGTAAAGAAGCATTAATAGGATGACTAGCTAAATGGATAATGGTACTTAGTGAATAGATACCCAGTATGTAGAAAGAAAATCTATAAAAGGACAAGTTATTGTTGACCAGCTGGCAGACACACTGATTAAGGTAGATCATCCTCTAGTTTCAGATTTTCCTGATGAGTTCATCTTCAATCTTGACATGGGAATGACATGGAAGTTGTACTTTGATGGGTGCAGTATAAATCATGGTTTAGGGGTTGGAATATTGTTTATCACACCACATGGTGACACTATTCCTAAGTCATTCAGAATTGCTTTTCCATGTACCAATAATATAGTAGAATATGAGGCTCTTGTAGCAGGATTACGAATGGAAATCAAATGGAAGATCAAGCATCTAAAAGTCTATGGAGATTCTCAACTCATGGTCTGACAAGTTAATCATGACTATGAAAATAAAGATGAAAAACTTTCCCCATACAAGTAGATGGAAGATAGTTTCAAATAATATTTTGACAAGATCGTCTTTCATCAAATACCTCACATTCAGAATAGGGTAGAAGATGCCATGGAAACTATTGGTTCACTCTTGTACATACCTAGCAATGTGCCTAAATTTGAGTTTTTTGGTAGAACAACTTTTGGTCCCTGCCTTTTGTGTCCCAGATTCAAAGATGGTGTGTGAAATTGTTGGTCCCAATTCCCTGTGGTACAAAGACATATATGACTACCTCCATGCCGAAATGCTACCCCCTGACCTCTCAAACAACCAACGTAGGAAATTTATTCGTAAGTCAACTAAGTATACCATCGTCGGAGATACCCTTTATAGACATGCCTTAGACAATATCATATTGAGATGTCTCAATAATGAAGAAGCACAAGTGACCTTTCATGGGGTACTTAAGGGTATATGTGGATCCCACTCTAGCAATCCTACCTTAGCCAAGAAGATTATGAGACTGGGCTATTATTGGCATGTGATGGAAAATTACTCATATGTCTATGTTAAGAAATGCCGAAAGTGCTAGATTCACAGAGACTTGATACATGCACCAGCATAAGAGCTCCATCTAATAATGTCACCATGGCCCTTTGCCCAATGGGGTCTTGACCTCATAGGTAAGATACATCCTACATCCTCCAATGGTCATAAATTCATCATTATTGTGACTAAATATTTTACCAAGTGGATTGAAGCCATTCATATGACCTACATAACCAACACACAAATTTCTAGGTTTATCCTTAACTATATGATTTGTTGGTATGAAGTTCCTCAATCCATAATCATGGATAATGGCCACCCATTTAAAAACCAAGAATTTTGTCACCTCTGCAAATAATTCCATATCCAACACCACTTTTCCACTCTATATTACCCACATGGTAACGACAAAGCTGAGGCGTCTAACAAAACAATCCTCAAAATCCTTAAAAAGACTGTCAATGATGTTGGTCGTGATTGGAATTTACAGCTTAACCCTTCCTTATGGGCTTACTGCACAAGCATTTGTACTCCCACTGGTGCCACTCCATATTCCTTGGTATTTGATTCTGAGGCGATCTTGCCTATTGAGGTTGAGATTCCTACCTAAGGGTATCTTTGAAAGGGCATATTGACGATGAAGAGTACCGTGTGTCAAGATTATAGGAACTAGATTTCCTAGATGAATGAAGACAAAAGGAACTAGATCACCTCTAAGCATATAAAAATCATCTTCATCATAGCTATAATAGGAAATTCTTGAATCAAAATTTTGACATTGGTGACCTAGTTTTAATGGAAAATTCAAAGAATCAAGCAGAAAGAGAAAACCAAGAAAGTTTGAACCAAACTGGTTAGGACCCTACATTGTCATAGAAGCCTTTGGATCAAGAGCATACCAAATCTCTACTCCTAAAGGAGAACCACTATCAACACCAATCAATAGCCTTCATCTGAAGAGGTTCTACACATAGCTTCTAAGAGCCTTGTCTTAATAATCAAAAATACAAAAAAAATCAAAAAATCAAAAAATCGTTACCTAGGGGAAAACCTAGCAAACATGCATCTTGGTAACATCAAAAAAATCAAAAAATCAAGAAAATAGTAAAGAGAAATAAGTCATCCAATAGTATAAACCACTTCGGTGGTGCTTTGGATGAGTACCATGGTGAAAACTTGGCAGAAATACACCATGTAGTCGACTCTGCTTCTTTGTCTACCATCATTCCAATCTGAATTTTTGGTCATATCACCTATGTTTCCTATCTATCACCTATACATACCACTCATAATAAATGGTTTTCCCTTCCATAACTTGGAATGATTAACATCGAGCACACTTCGCATCCCCATCCCATCATATTCATAATAAATTTGTCTTATACCCAATTGGGGGCAAGCACTTGACTTACGTCATTTGGTTCTTACAATGGTTGTTTTGAGGGCATAAAACCATAATTTTTTTTTTTTAAATCATAAAATGTCCTGAAAAAATCTAAAAACATTATAAAACTTCAAAAAGACAAAAGAAAATCAAAACATGTAAAAAAAAATCCAAAAACAGAGTCAGAGTCAATCACACCAGTTAGTCTTTGTCATTGTCAAACTACGTTGCCTCTACGACTGGATGTAGGCAAGGCCATCTATTGATGTGCCCCCGAGGCATTAGGTTAGTCTTTTTAGGTTTGTCTGTATAAAATCATGACTCAATGCTTAGTCAATAAGACAAAGCCATTGGTCATGTTGAACTATGAGGTCTTTGCATGTATAATGTAGGAAAGGCCATCAATCGATGAGCCCCCAAGGATGCACTAGGTCAGTCCATTAGGGTTCATCACATTCACTATCACACATGTAAAATATCTTCACATAAATCAAATATTTTTCAGTCAGCCTTCTCAGTCAAAGTTTGTTCGAACTACGAGGTCTCTGTGTGTATAACGTAGGCAAGGCCATCAATCAATGAGCCCCTAAGGCTGTACTAGGTCAGTCCTTTAAGGTTCGTCATGTCATACATTGTCGTCTAACACAAACAATCGTCAAAACATCAAGACAAGTCACACATCAACAAGAAAAACAAGTCAACAAGGTCATCAAGTCAAATCAAACAAATTTCCAAAGCAATAACAAAAATAATCAACCTATTTCTTATATAGGATGTGTCCTTCCTGGAAACAAACATTGTCATCTAGTCAAACAATCATCATTGCCTTATATAATTGATCATATGATCAAAACCAAACTCAATGTCTTATACGGTATGTGTCTTTTTGAAACTAGGCTTAGTCATTTCCTTATACAAATAGTCACATGATCGAAAGCAGACTCAACGTCTTATATGATATGTGTCATTCTTGAAACCAGGCTTTATCAAACAAACATCTTATCAATACCCTAGACAATTAAACAACAAACATGATCAAATTTTGGAAAATATTTATATTGGCTATTGAAATTATGGCTTGTTTTTCCTTATCTTTTCATTTGGATTTGTCTTTACATTCGGTTACTAGCTTTCTTGAGGATGTCTCATGAAGGATTTAGAGAAGCAAGGATGTATCAGGACTCTTTTCCTTTGACTATTGTTTATTGATTGTATTTTGGCTTTGTCTTTGAGTTAGGTTACTAGCTTCCTCGAGAATGTCCCATGAAGGATTTAGATGAGTAATGATGTCTCATGACTCATCTTTTATTTGATTGTTGTTTGTGCTTTGTCTTTACAAAAATACTAGAGCAAATTTTCCCTTAGTATGAGTTAGGACATTCCTTATCTACAACTATTTGTTTTAGTAGGTGGCTGACCTTGTACACCTTGTTCTATCTCATATCATGGCATTTTTTGTCCATTTGTATCATTTAACTCCCAATGATGATTTATTGCAAGGCCTATTATGTTTTAGAAAAACATTGAAGATTGCTAACACTAACATCTAGATCTTCCATGCTAACATTTCTTCTTCCTTGCATTATGACATAGTCCTGTGACACAAAAAAAGAAAAGCATCCTACATATGCATTCATATCAAGAACATCATTTAGACATTGTCATACATATGCACATATTAAATCATACATATATGTTGCATTTGAAAACAAAAAATAATAGACATCCATCACATCTAGGAATCCATGACATAACATGCATTCACCATCATAAAATGTATAGCATATTATCACAACAAATAACATGTACATGGAAATGTAAATACATAAATCACATTGCATCTCATAATCATAAACATAGAATGCATACATGACATTCATAATACCATAAAAGTAAATGCATACATCATCATATAGAATCAACATAACATCATAGGCTACATCAACATCATAAAGTTAACACTGGCATCCATAACACATGCATAAATAGAAGACTGCATAATCATATAAAGAGTTGCATATCATATAGTCGCCACCAAAATTTATATATATATTGCACTCAAAAAGTGCCACAGTACAATGTCATAATGTATCTCTCAAAATGGAACTCGTAGGCTCTATAATCAAAATACAATGTCTACACCTATATAACATGTTCCTAGTTTGAACTCCCAGTACTCTGATGAGGAGGATGAGGAGGTGACTAACGGGGAGGTGTTGATGATTGTTGTGCGGAAGGTGGCCTATCATAAGGTCCTGACCTGTGAGGTCCTACGACACCACCAGTGCTCTAGGATCTGTTGTGAGACAACCTACTCCGTGATCTAATACTAAGCTCCTGAGAAGCACTAAGAGCCTATCTCTCGGGAGGTACCTCCTGCTCATAGAAATCTCTATAATATCTCTCTATCACCAGCCCTAACCAACTCTCACTACTGAATTTGACACCATTTTCCAACGATCGTTCATTGGTCGTTCAACAAATCTTTGTCAGAAGAGCGACGAAATGGAGAAAATATTTGTGTCGCTGTTTTTTCGTCAAAAGGCCGATGACAAATTAAATGTTGAAATAATGGCGAAGAATCATCGGTCGACGACATTGTGAAATATCTCAGACTTCCATCGGAATATCGACAAAAAATTTGTGTATCCACCGACGAATTACACCAGAAGTTCATCGCCAGTTCGACGAAATGGGCAAGTAGTAGCGTTGAAACAACAATAGATGTTCGTCACCATTGCGACAAAATGGGAAAGGAGTAGCGTCAAGAAAACACCAAAAGTTCATCAAATGTGCGATGAAATAGGCAAGTAGTAGTGTCGAAACAACACCAAGAGTTCGTTGACTTTGCAATGAAATTAGCAAGGAGTAGTGTGGTAGCAACACCGAAAGATCATCGAAATTGCGACGAAGCATCAATTTTAAAAAAATAAAAATCATGGAAATGTACCATTGTGGAGACTGACGACTGATCATACATACAGACTGTATATTGGTTTGATGCTTCAAATGATGCATTTCTTATATTGAAAAGTGCATTGCCTTATTGAGCTTCTTTTTGTTTCGAGAATAGTTTAATATTCTCTACTTAACAAGGCCAACTACGTGACGGTGGAAGCTCATTTGGCCCCTCACCCCCCTTCACATCACTCTCAATTCCCCATACCCAATCATATAACATTAATCATTCATTCATCCATTAATAACATATAACATTCATTCATTAACATATAACATTCATTAATTAACATATTCACATTCATTCATTAACATATAATATTCATTCTTTCAGTTTTTACATATTATCAAAAATATGGTTGTCATGATATGATTACAATCACTTCTTTTTTGTTTCTTTTTTTTAAAGCTACATAAAGCTGAAGTGGAGTATCATTTTCTAAATCAATATCTGTCCCCTTTAGTTGTTCTACCCTCTACTTGTGATCTTAATGTACATGTAGTGATGCACTCATGGCGTGGGCCTTCTTCAAGGGGGATCTGCTTAATAAGAAAGAAATGTTAAAATGATATGTTTTATTATTATTGTTACAAGTATTTCATTAATTAAAAGAACATTAGAGTGGTTCTCTTTACCTGATGGGTCCACATCATATTCCTGAACTTTTGTTATAGACTCATGCTCAACATGTTGAACACCCTCTAAATCCTGATCTGCAGTTGAAACATAAAAGGTTACATTAATTAATACAACAATTGAAATTAAATATGTTTAAGAGAACATGAGGGTGGTCCTCTTTACCTAATGGGGCCACATCATGTTCCTGATCTTCTCTAACCTAATCATGCTCAACACGTTGATCACGCTCTACATGCTCTAAAGTTGAAACACGAAAGATTACATTAATTAGTAGACCAATTGCAATTAAATATGTTTAAAATAACTTTAGAGTGGTCCTCTTTACTTGATGGGGCCACATCATATTCCTGATCTTCTCTAGCCTGATCATGCTCAACATGTTGATCATGCTCTACATGCTCTAAAGTATCGGGATGCACACCATGACCTTCATCTGCACATTTTGCTCCACTCTCACCAGGGTGCATTCCAATGTCATGTGTAGTATTATCATTGCTTGAATGTTTAAAAAAATAGGCATGCAATTACTTTATGGTGGAAATTAATATTGAATAGATGGGCATGTGCAAGATCATCATGGAAAAAATAGGCCCTTAAGTGGAAAAAAATTCCAAAAAATCAGAGTTAGGCAATTTGACGTAAAAATTTGAATAAGTTATCTATATTATTTCAAAAATATGTAAGAATAGAATTTACAGAAAATTGAATTTAGTTTCTAAACTACTAGGTTTATTTTATTTTATTTTAAATCTATATGGTGAAAATTTGAAATTTCA
>VDFB02353493.1:134461378-134500733 GCA_007258455.2 Sequoia sempervirens
AAATATCACTAAGAAATATACAACCACGAGACGAAGTCATATCTACCCGAAAGGAATATTTCTAGTTTAAACGTATACTTGTATATTTATTCATATGGTTATCATATGCTAATAAAGGTAAAGATGCTCTTGCAAATCAACATTTTTTTATTAGGAAAATATATTTTAATTATTTTTTAAATATAAGCATAATGAATAATTTTTAAAATATGAGCATATTCTATTTAATAGAGGAATTGATGATCAATTTTAAGAGCAATAAAAAGTGTATAGTGAGTCAATCAAAATCTTAAATTATATAAATATCCAAATAAAGATAGGTAGTCAATAAGTTCAAAAAAATTAAAGCTGGTGTCTTAAAATATCAAATAAAATTACTTAATATGATTTTGAAATTTTAAAAGGAAACACTCCTTAATAAAGATTGAAGATAACATCATGGAATTTTAAGGATCTTAATTGATTTACCAAAAGACATCTGATAATAATTTAGGTTGATAGGTCCAATACAAATATCTTGTTGTTTCAAGAAACAAAATTAAGAAAATAAAATATTAATATTTTAATAAACAAATAAACATGGTGGTAAGATGTTTTGTAGAAGCATTTTGGACCTTTAGTGGAATTTTTATTGTCTAGTCTCTACCTTTAGTCAATATCACCATCAAAGAGGTTGGAAATTTAGTAACTATACAAGTACAAAAGCCTCTACTCTAACTTTTGGTTCTTTCTTAGTAATGTCTATAGTTAGTTGGGTTGTAGGTCCTAAAGAAGAGAATTTGGGATCAACTATAGTAATTATGCCATATCTCTCAAATTCTTTGATTATCTTAGATGGATATTTTAATGCAAACCCACATAACATGGATGAAAAATTAGGATTGATAAGACAACTCAATCTTAAAATGATTTAAAAAAAATGTTAATCAATGCGATTGATAGACATCATCTTAAGGAACAATAAACTTACATAGAATAATAAAAAAGTTTGCAACATAGTTGAAATATTTGATATAGTTTTTATTACTAGAAGTTTGCTATTAGTTTCTCACCAAAGAGAATATTCAATTTACTTAATGCAAAAATTTCGTTTAAATCTCTACTTTGTATCTCTTTGTATGCTGGTTATAGTTTTCAAGGGTAGCACCAATAGAACCCTCACTATTTTATCTAAATAAAAAAATAAATCAAGTGGTGTGATTTAGGAAAACTATTAATTCATCAAAATTTTCTATTTGGAATCAAATAACCTCTTCAATGATAGATAAAAATAAATGACCAACATTGGAGGAGAAAGACATTTTAACACATTCAACCAATGATATAGTGTATAAATTGGATTTTCATAGACATGCATGAGGGATATTTATGTTGAAAGCAAAATAAAAACTTAGTATGCACCTTCCAATATCTTATGTTTCTTTTTTATCAAAATTCCAACAACTTGATACAAGAACATACTACTTTTCCTTTAAAGTGTTTTACTGACATAGTTGATTTCCCATCACATTAACCCTTAGAGAAAATATATTATGTCTAGCTTATTGATCTAGTAAATTTTAGTAGCATAGTGATAGCAAATCAACACTTTAAGAACATGAATGGAGAATAATATAAGAAAGATAAGCAAAAGAAAAGAAACACCAATATACATGGGGAAATACTTTCAGGTAGAAAACCCCACACTTCAAAGCATTGAACTAATGTATTAATCTACAAAAAAAAAATGTTACAATACAATTGCAATCTCAAAGTATTTAACATGTGGAGACTTACATCTCACTTAGAAGTAGACTCTAGAGGAAAATTGAAAGCATAACCCTAAAATGAATAATTCACCTCTAGTCCTCAACATAAAATAGTATTATTTATAGAGTCCCAAGTGGACACCTAGGATTTCCATGTGTCATCATCACATAGTTTGCATGCATACAAAATAAAACTCTTGATATGCATTTTACCACCACCTATGTAACAAATTTGCATGCATGCAAATGGTCCCACTTGACATGCAACACACCTTCATGCAAAGGGTCCCAACTATCATAGAAGCTTTTTTTTTCTACCTCTTAAACTATCATAATTTGTCATATGATATGATCTTTCATAATGTCCATAGTAATCAATGATAGACTCTTACAACTTGAAACATGCCATATAATTAGCTTCATAGTGGGTAACACAATGTGTGGTGCCTATTTACTCAAATTGGGGATGCATATCATCCTAGTTACTTACCATGTAAAATGACACCTACCCATTCTCAGTCTGACAAAGTGACATCATTGAATGAATACAAACATTGTATTAAAATAATCAATAAAATAATTCAATGTTAGGAACTTGGGATGATCCCACAATACTGGTTTACAATTTTTGGCCAAAATTGGACATTGAAATGATTTTTTTTAACTAAATCTTCACTTTCAGGCACCTATAGTTGTCAAACCATGAGGAATTTGAAGATGATACAAACTAGTGATTTGTGACATTTTGTCTGTAGATTCTAAATGTAAAATTTTAAATTTTTTTTGAATTATATTGAATTTCTTTTGCCATCTCCTTCAAAAACTATTTTTTATCAGTAAAACACAATTTTTAAGGAGTGATGCTAATCATAAACAACATAACCTTTTTTCTATGAAGGATAAAATTCTAATCTTTTTGAATTTAGCTTTGTAACTATGATATCTATCAAATTCATTTGGTTTGATAGTGTTTTATTAAATATTTTTTTCTTAATCAAGTTTTGAAGTCAAACCAATTACAATTTAGACATAGGCAGACCGTATACAACATAATTTTTTTTGTATGTATCGAAATTAAATTCTCTCTTACTGGATCAAGGACATCAATACCTAGCCCGAACATATTTTTTAGAATTTTTTTTATAATCTACTAATTTTCTACATGTACAAAACAAAGAGCTTGATTTTTGGTGAAAAACCTATGTTTAATTAAACTAAAAAAAATTACATAATAAAACTAGAATATATTAAAATTATGTTTGATGGATAGCTCGTTATGAGGATTACCATCATCTAGTTGGTTCTCTGAAGTTTCCTCCATTTTCATCCTCAACCCGAGCTTTGAAAGGAAAAAATTTGCAAAAAATTGGTAGCAAAGGGGGAGAAGGGGGAGAAAAGGGTGTTTGAGTGAACCCCCTTGACTCATTCACTCGAAAGGGGGTTTGTGTGAATGTGTGTTCACTTGAACCGCTTCAAAATAATATTAAAAATTTTGTTGGTTGAGGTGGTTAGAGCGAAGTCTTGGCTAATGTCTGCTCAAACCCTTGGTCAATGAATGCATTTTAATTTTAAAGTTTTTTCATATGCATATAAATATAAGATTATTTTTCATTTTTCCATATCATTGCAAGATTAATTCACATTTCTATCAAAGAGAGTAGATTTTAGCATTTTTGTCAAGGAGGTAGATTTTGGAGAAGATATTTTAGCTTTTTTATCAAGGAAGGCAGATTTTGGAGAAGAGAACTTGGCATTTTTATCAATCAAGGAAAATATTGGAGAAGACAACTTTGAATTTTCATCAATCAAGGAAAATTTTGGAGGAGAATGTACTTTTGGTAGAGGATATGTTTTGAGTCCTGTTTAAGTTGAAGAAGAAAATGGGGGAAAAAGGAAAAATAAAAAATAAGGCTCAATGAAATCATTCAAAAGAATAAGAACAAAAGAGGTGTGAACAAAACTTGGAAAATTATCATAGAAGGAAACAAGGTACATGCTTATTTCCTCTCTCTCTCTCTCTCTCTCTCTCTCTCTCTCTCGTTTGTGTGTGTTTAGGACCTTTACTAACACCTCAATATTTTCCTTATAAATCTATTTCCAATCATGAAATCCATGTTAGATAACTTGGATGTTAATACTAAAAAATAGTTAGATTCTTGCATAGACATTACGATAACTTGGAACCTCATTTTTTCCTAAATTCCTTATCATTATTTACAATTGCATTTTTTCCATGGAATTCTTAAGTTCAAGAATATTTTATTTAATTTGTTCAACTCCACTTAAATAGCTCATCATCTCTCACTTTCTTTGCTTGCATGCAAATTCATGTATCCAATTTATAAAACCTATTTTGCCATTTCCTTAAATTGAATTTATTTCCAATTTTATTTGTTCCATGTAATTCTTAAGTTCAAGAATCAATAATGATGTCATTTGGAAGTTCTACTCCACTTATAACATCATCTCTCACTTTTTTTTTTCCTGCATACATAAACTCATATGCAATACACTTGTGTTTAACCTAGTGGAGTTTTGATTTTTTCCTAAATTCCTTATCATCTATTTCCAATTACATTTGTTCCATGGAATTCTTAAGTCCTAGAATCTTTGATTTCATTTATTCTTGACTCCACTAATATATGCTTATTTATTTTCTCTCTCTCTGTGTGTCCTGTGTGTGTTTTTAGGACCTTTATTAACACCTTGAAATATTTTCCTTATAAATCTATTTCCAATTATGAAAACCATGCTAGATAACTTGGAAGTTAATACTAATTATTATATCTTTTATATACATGAATTTATCTTTTCTGATCATGGTGAGCTCTCTCTCTCTCTTTTGTGTGTGTTTAGGACCTTCATTAACACCTCAAGTTTTTTCCTCATAAATCTATTTCCAATTATGAAAACCATGATAGATAACTTGGAAGTTAATACTAAAAAAGAGTCATCTTGCATAGACATTATCATAACTTGGAACCTCATTTTACCTATTTTCCTTATCATCTATGTCTAGTTACATTTGTTCCATGGAACTCTTAAGTTCAAGAAACTTCAATTCCATTTTCTCAACTCCACTTAAAATTAACTTTGCATTTACATGTTATTGTGATTAAAAATTACAATAATTTGCATCTTTTCACTCATTAGGTAAAAAAAAATTGCATATTCATTCATTGGTCTAAAATTAACCTTGCATCAAGCATCTTTTTCACATATTGCTTTGAGGGTTAAAAAGAACAAGTTTCTTCATTGTCTTGTGGTTTTCATTTTTCCTTTAGGTGTGTATGCTCTTCTCTCGCACCATTTGGTGATCTTGAGAATCAAAAGCATCTCTTGGAATTTTTATAATCATCCACACATTTGGTTTTGGCTTTAAAATGAACATTATGCAAGTGTGAGAAAAAGGTCATTGTGTATGCTCTCTCCTTGCACTTTGTACGATCTTTGAGATAAAAAAACATACTTATCTTGCTTTTGTCTACCCTTAGAGGGCCTGCCTTGAAAGAGGGAACGACCTAAGCGGTACTTTGTTTCGGCTTGCTATATAAATATTCATGATTGTTGGGAAAGTATTTAATCACCTAGTTTGGATGTCCTATATAGACGAGTGTCACCCTTAGTATCTATGCGATACATAAAACTCCTTTCTAACTAAGGTAATGGGATTCCTCTTTATAGAGATAATTTCACGGGTAAGTGCACCAAAATGGTTCCCAAAAAGGGGGCTTAAGTGGCCACTTTTTTTTTCTAAAATCAAGAAATGCTGACCTTGGACGTGAAATTGAGGATAGTTACACTCAAAATTTTGAGATGGAACAAAAACAAGGATCGAAGTGCTCTAAGTCTACTTTTTAAACTACTAATTTATTTTGAAAATGGTTGAGATTAAGGGGTTCAAAAGAGGGATGTACAAAAATTGGTGTTGTTTTTGTCAGAAAAACATAACATAGCAACTCTTGTACGACCTGAGCACAGTGAAATTTTTTGTAGTATTTTTAAAATCTCTATAGTCAAAAGTTATCTAATAGCATCTAGTTGGTGCACAATTTTTTTGATAATTTTTTAATGAATATTTGATTTTTTACTAATTTTCTAAGTGGGAAATTCCTGAAAAGAAGAATTTTGGCCATGCTCCACCTACAAATTTTTGAAAATAATTTTTTTCTTTTTTTTTAAATTTGTAGAATGGAGTCTAGTTTCTAAAAATGTAATTTATTTGAAATTTTGATGAACGGTTAATTTATAACCAAAAAAACACTAAACATTGCTTTTTGGCAAAAAAATAGACATACAAACAAAAGAAATTATGGATGAAAGGATTAACATTGTCAAAAAGTGAAAAAAATTACATCGTTGGATAGCTAAGAGAGAACCTAACATTACCCATGTTTTCGATTTTGTCAATATTGAACTAGATGAAATCTTGATGGTGAGCATGGACCCGATTATGTGAAAAATTGTAGAATTTGCAAAAACATGTTTATAGCCTTGTTGGGAATGCCCTCCAAGCATTTGGGTTGGTATTCCAAGGAAAATAATTTCAATTTTTTCTTTGTTTTTAATGTGAAATAACACGCTTGCATTAAAACGTGCTTGCGTTATAACGCGAGCACATTTTTTAAAAAAAAATCATAAGTGGCCAGAAAATTGGTACCCAACTTCATGCACCCACCCTCACCTCATGTATAGGCACCAATATTACCCCAAAACATAGATTAAGAACCAGTTGTTTTAAAGGCCAAAAACCATTTTACTTGCTAGTGTAGGAACGATCATTTTGAAGCTGTCCTATGTTCCACCACTCATTGTGGGGATAGGAAATCCCTCAAGGTTTTCATATCTTAGGTGGTAAGAGATTTTGGTGAGCCCGTGTCATTCAAGGGGGAGCTATTACCACCAAGATCTCTAGTTGTCTGCTTTGTCTAGGTGTTTGGAGCAATCCAAGTAGGGACTCAACAAGTAATATCTTTTGTGATCCTATGTTGTACATTATCTATGAGTGTCTTCTTACACATTTAAAAAATTTCACATTCAAACCAAACAAAACAAGTGTCTTTAGACTATTTTCTATGTTTGCAAAAATCAAACTTCATGAAATCACCACAAAATTGGTCAAAATTTAGTCAAAACCAAGCAAGATCATTGTGAACCACAACTGAATATCATTCGCTACAACTATGACACTAAAAACCACAACTTCCATTTCCAGAATGACACAAGTGACTATCATTCATTGCAATTGAGACTTGAAGTGACAATTTCCTATCATTGATTTTTTTGGGGGAAACTAAGATAAAACCATTTTCTTATCAATTGTAAGGATTACTTAGTCCTTTGATCACAGACTTGCAAACTTCCAGAACTGTTCATCCATTCCATCCATCATTGCATACCTTGCACATTGACCATAAGAAAAAATTAGGGCATCCTTTAGCTTGCATTCACCTTGTCGTAGACCTTAGCTTTGGAAACTTATCAAACTTGAGACTAGTCCATAGTGACTAAATTAGATTTTTCTTGACTTCAACTTTTTTTTCCATCATCTTATTCCTTTGTCATTTAGGTTGGCTCCTCCACTCACAAGGCTAGTTTGAGACCACCTTTGTCAAACCTCGTCATTTAGTCATTACCATCATTGAAGTCTTGATAAACCAAATTTTTAACCTTGGCTATCTTAGTTTGATTAAGCTACCTTACTTTGGGTTTTCCACAAGGTGCTTACTATTCATACCTTTAGTCATCATCCTAGGTCATATTACCATCATCCTCCCACACTTGCACTACATTTGGCATACCTTAGACATCATTTTTCATAGACATTACCATATCTTTGGACTTCATTATGACATTTATCCTATTAAAACCTTGACATCTTGTCACTTTGAATCCATAACTTGGTATCATCCTTAGGCATATCCTATACTTTGAAAACACCAAAAACATAGTCTAGTTGCATACCTCATTTTCATCCTATTCTTTGCATTGTCATTTAGACCTCACCACTATGTCTTCAGTTTACCTTGATATGAGCTTCGTAGTCAAGTTGAATAGCAATTAGTTTGCAATGGTCAAGCCCAAAAATCCTTAGACTTCAAAAGAAAATTAATCAATCCTCCATACCAACCATCCATGAGCTCTAGTCTTCCATCCATCTACCCTCACTACCAAAGAGTCTTCATACCACCATTAATTCACCTATTAATGCAAGGTTAATTCACATGTAAAGGAAATATTTTAATTCTTAAGTCATTTGTTAGCTTGCATACACCTTGCTATAGGTTTTTGCTTTAGAAACTTATCAAACTTTAGAGCATCCCATAGTTCCAAAATTAGATTTAACTTAACTTAAATTTTCCATTATCTTAGTCCTTTTTCATTTAGGTTGGATCCTCAACTCACTAGGCTCTAGTTTGAGACCACCTATTTCAACTTTTCATTTTAGTCCTTATCAATCAATGATGTCTTGATAAATGAGATTTTTAACCTTGGCTATCTTAGTTTGATCAAGTAACCTTACCTTATATTTTCCACATGGTGCTTATTTTCCATACACTTAGTCATCCTCTTAGGTCATGTTACCATTCACATCCATCATCCTTTCACACTTGCACTGCATTTGGTGCATACCTTAGACATACTCAAGATATTGACCTCATTGTGACACTATTGACATTTTGACTATTATCACTTTGATTCTTCATCTTGGTATTATCCTTAGACAATATTAATGCCTTGAAAATTCCAAAAAATAGTAATCTTGCATAGACATTATCACAACTTGGAACCTCATTTAAATGCCTAAATTTCTTATCATCTTTTTCCAATTGCATTTTTTCCATGTAATTCTTAAGTTCAAGAATCTTTTATTTCATTTGATTCAAGTTCTACTTCATTTATAGCATCACCTTTCACTTTTTTGGCTTGCACATGTAAACTCATATGCAATACTTTTTCTTGACCTAGTGAAGTTTTAAACTCATTTCAAGCCTAAATTTCTTATCATCTATTTCCAATTACATTTATTCCATGGAATTCTTAAGATCAAGAATATTTGATTTCATATAAACTCAACTCCACTTATATAGCATCATCTCTCACTTTCTTTGCACAATATTTCATGACATGTAGAAAGGGGTCAACAAGAAAGAAGTTCTCAAGCAGAAGTCAAGCCAAATCTAGATATTAGATCAAATGAGGCTGAATAACACATGGTTGAAGATAGGGAGAAGGCCAAAGTTCAAACAATGCATGTTACAAAGGGGTCAGGATCACTTCCTTCTATTAGTATGGATTAGCATATAAATATAGCTAAAAATGTGAGAAAAAAAAATTCTTATAGAAATTTATATCATTTAGTTGAAATGGATGTGGAGAAACTGAAATGTTATGCCAACAAACCTACAAATATAAACTGAAATGTTATGCAACCAACCAACCTACAAATACTAGTAGGAGGTCAATGAATAAATCTATAAAGGAAATAATCAATTATCATTTCAATCATCTTGAAACACTTGAAAAAACCAAACTTTTATCATGTTTACTTCTTCATAATGAGCTGAAAGAGTCATTACAATTGTTGGGTGTACAATTGACATCGAATAAGAGGAAACACATGATACTACAAAAAATATATTATTGAAAATGTTAAAAAATGTTTACATTTTGTTGGGAAAGGATCTTGATCAATGGATAAGGCCATTATAAGAAGGGTGATGTTGAAATCTATTTTAAATCTAGATATGGGTATGTGCAGGATCATGATGGGCAAAAAAGTGGCAATATGATGGGTATGTGGCTGATGACTTTTGTTTTACCCAAAATTGATGAAACAAAAAGGTTTTTAAGGATATTCTCAGCTTTCATCAATATAAATTATTCTTTACTTTGAATTTAATAAGGGGAATGTGCAAGATCATCATGGAAAAAATAGGCCCTTGAGTGGCAAAAAAAATTCAGAGTTAGGCAACTTGACATAAAATTTTGAATAAGTTATCTATATTATTTCCAAAATATGTAAGAATAGAATCTATAGAAAATTGTATGTAGTTCCTGAACTACTTGGTTTGTTTGAAATAAAAAAGAAATATATTTGTTGAAAATTTGAAATTTCAATGCAGTAGCACTTAAATTTCAGGGAAAAAATAAGTAGGTGTCTGTCTAACCACCCTAACTACAATAAAATGATAATATTTTTTATAAGATTTTTGATATAAGTAGAGGACTCATGTCCCGATGTGATGCATAATTTTTGTAATTATTTTCCAAGTAAATAATTAATTATGATTTTTTATTACAAATTTTTAAAAATATAAAAACTCGTATGTCTGACCACCTTAACTTGGTCAAAACTTCATGATTTTTTTTTTTTAATCCTATAGTATGAAAAGCATAGAATATGACACATGTTTTGATTCAAAAAATGTGATACTGTTTGAAAGCTATAGATGTTTTTCAATTCTATCACTCAGAACTTTAGTCATAATTTGAATAGAAAATGAATAATAATTGTTTATTAAATTCAAAGTAAAGCATAATTTATATTGATGGAAATCTGAGAGTCTCCTTTAAAAACCCTTTTTGTTTCATCAATTTTGGGTAAAAAAAAGGTCATCAACCACATACCCATCATATTGCCACTTTTTGGCCCATCATCATCTTGCACATACCCTAAGTAATTATTATTCATTTTCTATTCAAATTATGATTAATGTCCTAATTGATAGGCTAATTGAAAAACATCTATAGCTTTCAAATGGTATCATACTTTTTGAATCCAAAATATGTGTCACATTCTATGCTTCACATACTATAGTATTAAAAAAAGTAAAATTGAATTTCATGAAGTTTTGACCAAGTAAGGTGGTTAGACATACGAGTTTTTATATTTTTTTAAAAGTTGTAATAAAAAATTCATAATTAATTATTTACTTAGAAAAAAATTGCAAAAAAATATGCATCACATTGGGGTATGAGCCCTCTACTTATATCTAAAATATTATAACAAATAATTATCATTTTATTGTGGTTAGGGTGATCAAGATACACCTACTTCTTATTTTTTCCTTGAAATTTAAGTACCACTGCATTGAAATTTCAAATTTTCACCAAATAGATTTTCTTTTTTCAAACATACCTAGTATTTTAGAAACTACATTCAATTTTCTACAGATTCTATTCTTACACATTTTGGAAATAATATAGATAACTTATTCAAATTTTTACGTCAAATTGCCTAACTTTGATTTTTTGAATTTTTTGCCACTTAAGGGCCTATTTTTTCCATGATGATCTTGCACATACCCATTTATCAAGAAAAAGAAAAATGTCTGCAGTTTCAACTGAAATTGGTTATAGTAGAACCACACTAATATAATATGAGACAAAAGAGAAAGGTTTTGGATGATAGTTCAGAAGGAAATTGGGAAATTATGTGTAGAGCTCCCCATTTTGACAGGATTGAAGATGTTGTTAGGAACTTGATCTCAATTTTTTTGAATGATTAGACCCGTCCATCATCAAATACTAGAGATTTTATGAGACATGGGATTGGGCCCAATATTTATGAAAATCATATTAAACATTGGCTAGACAACACAACTTGAGATGTATATGAACTTTTATAATATGTATCCTCATATAAACATTGTGAAAACAATATTTGAAAGGATAAAACCATATTATGTGAAGATGAACAAGTTTTTGAAACTTGATGTTGTCGTTATCATATTGAATTTAATCTCTACTATCATGTATTTTGAAAGATGAGAGAAGAAAGTTATGGTTTTAAAAATGCACCTCCAAAATAGGTAAGTTTTTTTCATAAAATCCATGTTATGTGATAATGAAAATGGACCTCAAAAAAACTGCATAAAAGGAATTTGTGAACCATATGGAAATTTGGCTAAATTTCCTTTGAGAAACAAAAATACTGACCTAACAAAGATAGTAAATTGAAAGAGCTACAAGTATGTAAAGTTTCAAATAAATTTTGGGAAAGAATCCACAAGGTGAAACATTAAGAGATAATTTCTCACTTGGAACAATTTTATCAATAGTTGACTTTGTAGAAAATTACTCTTTTGTACATAAAAAAAAATCAATTGAAATATTACTTTTCAAAGCACATCACTATTATGGTTCATGTGTGTTATCAACATGCACAATTAGAATTAGATGGTGTTGAGAGTAAAGATGAACAATGATTCATTAAGAAAGAATATCACTTTTATAAAATGATAATAAAAAGCATGACACACTTTTTGTAGAACATTGCTTTACAATTTTTTTTTAGAATTTGAGAAGCAGGGGTGTAAAATTTGAAAAGAATTTTATATGGTTAGATGGATGTGCGACACAATTCAAATAATCACATCCATTTTATGAACTATCTAGATATCATAAATTTTACAAAATACCACATGTTTGGAGTTTCTTTCAGAGTGGGCATGGAAAGGGCGAGCATGATGGTGCAGGAGCTTGTATCAAACATGCACTAAGAAAGTGTCAAATGAGTTATTCAGGAGATCATATAGATAATGCACATGATGTTGTTGAATGGTGTATGAAACACTTTGCATCAAATGAGGCCGACACATCTTCAAGAATGAACCAAAATGTTCCACATAGAGTGTTTTGGGAGATATTGAGTATGTATAAATTACATTTGAAAATTTGAAAATTTAAATTTAATTTATATATATACATGTTCACATAAGTTTGTTTTTGTACATGTATCTATGTGTGGACAGAAGATCGATGCATGAATACAAGAGGGTAGACAAAACAAGATCTTTTCATTATGTTATGAGTTTAGATAATCACCCTCGATGGAAATTATACATAAGGGGTTACTCTTTGTTTATGCACTGAGTGCATTGTGGGCAACTTTGATGCATGCAACAAACAAGAAATTGGATATGTTAGTAGATGGGATATGGTGCCACTATTTATTTTAGACTATAGAGAATGGGGATTCACTACTAGCGAGTCTCTTTATTCTAAGGAGATTCGCAAGGGGTGAACTACCCTAAACTATCTCAGGGAACAAAGTGAGAGTTCTAGAATTAGAAAGTGTAGATCACTAAGGTTTTCCAAACAAACTGATGGGCTCTCGACCAAAGGATGATAGTGTGGCATACTATAGTCCCAAAGGCATGCTAGTGTCTCGTATGGACTAGAAATTGAGAATGTGATAGAAAATAACAAAGTGACTTCTAACAATCAGATTACTGAGAATTTATAGAATGTGAGAAAATCACATAATGTAACAAGACTAAAATAAAGTGAAGTATAAATGATAAATTAAGAGAATAAGAGATATAAACTTCTCACAACAACCCAAGTAATGAAGCCTTCAACACATGAATATCTTCAATGCATGCATGCATAAGATCTAAAGAAAATGTTGGGGATGTATAGGGGTTTGCCTCAGTCAAACCCCCATTTTGGTGTTCCCACCTCCACAAATGGCTAGATAGATAGAGAGAAATAAAGTATGCAATGAGTGATAAAAGAAAACCCCGCTATGGAGGAGAACCTGTATCACAAAGTATAGATGTAATAGATATGGGATATGTGAATCCTAGGATGCTCACAAGCACAAGGTAAGGGATATAGTAGTTGCAAGGCTTAAATAAGCCACAAAGGGAGAGCAAGATAGCTACAAGAGCCAAGAGTGTTGTAGAGGGTGCTATGAGAATGCACTTGAATGTTGTAAAAGCTTGAGAGCTTGAGGTTGTTGTAGTAAGTTGTAAAGAGCTATCTAAGCAAGATATCAAGAGGAATATGGGGAATGTCCAAGATAGAATCCAAGAAGGAGAAGACCAAATGGATAAAAAAGATGACTTTTAAAGAGGGAAAAGAATTTTCCCGAGCAATTACAAGGCATCTCAATATGCTACCACTGACAAAAGGAGCTAACAAGTGGAAAACATGCTCAAAAGCAACAGTTTGAATTTTGAAATGTCATGAGACACTAGTGCATTGCACGAATGTCTACACAATGTGCTAGTGTCCATACATATCAGGCTACAAAATAACTAGAATGGGTAAAGGACAAGGTTTGACACAAAGATGATGTGTGAAGGTAGCTATTGAAAATGGGTCTTGAGCATCTTGAGAGGGAAAAAGGCTAATGAAAGGGGCTAAAATGAGCCTACACAAGTGCTAAAGGACTGGACACTACAAAAGATGCAAGAATGTATGTGAAATTGCAAGGGGTGCAATTTTACAACATTACATTTCCCCCCCACTTTAGTGGGCATATGAATCTACACTAATATACATGCTAAAGGAAATATACTAAACATAAATAACATCATTGTATGAAAAGGATACTATAGAGGAAGCATATAACTCTTCAAACCAAAGAAGCATTCCCCCATACTGAAGACCTACAAAACAAATGCAATAGACAAGAAACACTTGTACAAGACAACAATGTTAGAACATAAAAATCCATTACATCATGAGGTTAGAACATAAAAACATATACACATAGGAACAGACAAAAAACTAAAATATTTGAGTCAAAAAAGTTGTAGTCAATGGAAATGGATGCTCCCCACCTTTGAGGCATAAACACAAGGATAGGGTTCCTATTTCACACTTCCTACACTCAAGGACACCTTAGAGATCTCAATCCAATAAAGAATGGAGGAAGAGATCTGACAATAAGGTATCCTAGGATATGATTTCATATTACAAGAGGAGTTCACCACCAAGTAAGAACTTGGAAAGACTAATGCAATGCAAGATGCAACACCAAACCCTAGTTTGATGCAATGACCTACAACATGACCTAGAAAAGTGTGTAAGACAAAACAAAAATTTGCAAAATAGAAGGTGTGCACTTAGAAGCTTGTAGAGACTTGAATAGAGACTAGAAATTCTACAAATCCTAAAATTTTGGTCCACTGTGACTCATGCACCATTCTAGGTGAATCAGTCCCAATTCTAGATTTCTTCATAGGAGTAGGTTTCAAACAAATGGGTATCCAAATCAACAAAGATCATTGAAAAACACCTACAGTGGGACTGATTCACCATTTGTGGCAAATGAGTCCAGTTTAGATTTTCTTGAACTTCAAAGTTTGAATCTTCTCTTCTTAGTCTACTCAATCTACTCTTCTAAGTTTGTAGATCCGAAACTCTAATTTTAGGGCTATAGATGACCTTTTAGTGAATACTATGACCTTGCAAATGGGGAGGAAACTCCAACATGCTTGTAACCTAATATTCGATGATATTTCAAGCTCTAAGAACCCTAGATTTGTAATTACACATGTAAAGAGGAGAAAACTTGTTGATTGTTAGTGAATAGGGGTTTTCCTTGGTGAAACCCCTTTTAGGTAATTGTTGTGTGGTCTCGCAACATGGCCCAAGACTGAAAGACTTGGGGACCCAAGTGAAAAATAACTCTTATGGAAGGAGCTAGCAAATTGAAATATCACTAGAAGTAAATAGAAAAGAGAAATATTTAATACAAAATTACTTCATAAAATAAATGTTTTAGGCACTGGATACTGGGTACCAAAGAAAGTTGAAAAGGTGAAAGGTAATACGAGTTTGAATGGAAGGCTTTGGTCTAGTAAAATGGAGTCTGGTATAACCAAATTCCAGGAAAGTTTGTGGGTGGAGCTAAATACTAGGTACTAGGTACTGAGTTGCAATGTGAAGTGAAAATGTTAAAACTTTAAGATTATCTAATGATTCTGGTAATCCGGTATATATATATATGAGGATTTATGATATGTTGGAAAATGTGTTATTTACAAGATTTGGTACTAACATTTGAATAATGGTTTTATTTACATGAGATGTTATGAATTTTTTCTTTATTTTAAAGGGATTTAATGTGTGGAATTTGTGATTGTAGGAGATATGGATTGTGATGCAAAGTTCAGGTATGGATGGTCAAACAAATTGGATTTGCGAACAAATCTAATGATGTTACTAGATTCAATGATACACTTTGAAAGCTCATGCTGGAATGGAATTTGTTATAAAGATGTGCCAAGTACCAAAATCGTGGGATGCTAGAGTTCAAGTATGGAGTATAGAAGTGTACTTATTCTGAGAATGACTTATTCTTGGAATGTTCAAATCAAGGAACTTGAGATATAGGAAAAATACTTCCACCTGATCACTCCATTTTTGTGGGAAGTTCCTCTATTTTGAAGTTCCTCTATTTTGTTTGAGTGGATTTGTTTGGTTCAAGAAATAACCATAATGATTAAAGATTAACACTCAAAGAGCTTCAATGTGTAATTGGAGTTGAATTCCATTTACTTCGATTGTAATTCTCCTATTGGTCACTACATTTCACCCGCCTTGATGTGATTGGTCCCTTGGATTTCCTCTCAAGTATTTGTCTTATCCTATCTGAGCCTTATGTTCTATAAAAGGCCAAAGGGTTCCCATTTTTTATTTTAAGTTCAAAATTTGTGGATGTTGGAGGAGCATAAACTTTTTGAACCATAGATTTTTGGTTCCTATGTACTTCTCTAGCTCTTCTAGGGTTTTTCACCTAAAAGGAGAGAGTAGGGCCAAAAATGCTAAAGGGTTCATTCAAATTAGGATGTGTATGATATTGTAAAAGCTTAATGAGATGATCTAAATGCAATTATATGAACCAATTGATTGGTTATGAATGAAAAATTAAGAATTATGATATGTTGGAAAACACATTGTGTAATGCAACAATGAACTATAAATGAATGGAAAACTTAACAAAAATGAATCAAACTGAAAGTGTTCACTTGGAACTTTGATGAAGACTGGAAATTACATTTGAAATGTTGTTGATGCTATTTTTTAGGCCTAGAGGGACTCATTTGCCATTTTGGGTGAATCAGTCCCAATTCTACCAAATTGTACTGAAACTCGTTTCTAACAAAGGGGTATCTAAAAATGTAAAAATCCAAAAAATGACCTTGGGATGGGACTCATTCGCCACCCATGGTGAATGATTCCACTTTTTAATTTTAATATTTTCAAAGGTGGATTTCAAAGCTTTTGATATGCACTTTGATGCCCTATAGGGGTCTGCTTCTAAAACTCTGATTTATGAGTCTGAAAATGAGATTTTGTTGATATTTTGACTTTTTGAATGAGAATAAGACTTGAGAAACCTTGGAACTTGATCTTCAATGATTTCCAAGATTCCAAGGGACCTAAATCTACAAACAAACAAGAAGAAAAAAAGAAAGGGGAATGTTAGGGCATGGGGATTTGCCTTGTTCAAAATTTGTTTAGGTAATTAAACAAAAATGATGAAAGAATGGAATGAAACATGCAATAATGGAATAGATTAGATTTCCATGATGACTGATCTTGAAAGTCTGCAACAATGGAGGAAGATTCAACCCTTGAATGTCTTTAGGAGCTTTCTTGATATCTTGCAATGATAAAACCTTAAGTTGCTTGAAAGATTGGTGGATGAATAATGAAGAATAGACGTGAATTGATTTAATGGATTAATGGATGTAAAAATGAGTTTAAAGAGGTTATTTTATAGGAAATTCACCTATTTTACCCATTAATACCTCATCACAAGTTGACATGAAGTAATATCAAACTCAAATTTCACTTTTTTTCCCGCTCAAAGGTCAAAATTGAGCCAAATGGGACTCATTCTCCACACATGGTGAATGGATCCCACCTGGATGGGATTGATTCACCATGCATGGTGAATGGGTCCCATAGGGGCCAATTTGATATCTCAGATGCCAAGAGATAAGGAAATAAGGTCTAAAATGTAGCTTTGTCAGGTATTTGATCATTTTAGGCCTTAGGATGCACAATATGGATTAATATGGGACTATTAATGATGATGTGAATGTAAAATAGGGCTTGGGACACAAAAAAATGTCGAAGTGTGATTAAATACACTTTACAACACTAAAATGAGGTCCACATAGCCTAGAAAGGCACAAGAACCATTGTGAATGTGCAAGACACATTACAACACTAGTTTAACATTAAGTTTATTTCAAAAAACTTCTAGATTGATGTAATAATGTTATTAAACACATTTTATAATGTTGAATTAGGGAGGAATAGGTTAATTAAGTCTAGAAAACCGTGAAAGCATCTTACAACACTTTACAACACCTTTACAAGACATCATTAAAAGCATGTTATTCAATTAATAAGGGCCCAAAACCTAGTGTGGATGCATAAAATGCCTCACAAAAACTTAATCTAGGCCTCATTAAGCCAATTTATCATGGACTAATCCCATGTCAAGCAAAGGGTACTTTTTTCTACAGCACACTTTTTCAAGTTTTGTTCATTTTTTCTATTTTCTGAACCATTCCAACATAAAACTTTGTATGCATGTAGACATTGATTAATATCCTAGAGATTATTAGATAGATACCTATCTCAATATCTTTTGTAGTTGGTTTTGTTATTTCAGTCGAACAAGACTGTATGTTGTGCCATTTAAGGGTGCATACAGAACCTACTCGGTGTCCAAAAATGAAACCCCTCTCTTTAAAAGCTTGCATCATTTTATATGTAGTTGTGAAGCAATCTAGTGAAGTATAAAGTGGTTTTCTCTATTTTAGTTGATTCTTTGGGGCATGCATGGAGAATAATTGGGAGAAACTTTTAATTTTCATTATTTTTATGATTTATTTTAAAGTAGATGTTTAAATTATGGAAAATGTTCCAAAATTTGAATGAATGGATGGAATTTTATTGAAAATATTTTGTTTTCCATGAAATTGTAGAATGCTTAATGCTAAATCTACTTAAGTGATAGCAAGGAATTCATGATGTTCATGAAATAATATTGTAAATCTTTTGACTTCATGATACTATCTTTATGATCCAACTGAAAATTCAATGCCTAAAATATTTAATCCAAAACAATAGTCCCTTTGAGGTTAACAACAAATATCACATCAATACTTGAGAGTGACCCTAGTGCAATCATGACTTGGTTATTAGAGACTTGGGATTCAACTAAAGCCAATCTTTTCCTATTGTAGAAGAATTACCCTTTAGTTTGTCTTTGTTCCATATCTTTCAAGAAGGATAGGCTCTTTGTGGTCTTGTCTGTGAAGAATTTATTTACCCTATTTGTTGCGAGTAAAATCATCGTAAACAATAATCAAACCAAATGATGAAACAATAAAATTAAAGCATGGAACATGAAACAAAGAACATGAATCATGGACAATGATACCTTGAATAATTCCTTGTAAATGATGTCTTATAAATTTGCAACTTAACATAAAATGGCCATGAAGGATGTAGATCTTGATCTTGGCAATAGGAGTAGAATAATGTTTGATCTTGGATTGTCAATGCTACATCACAACACTAGCTCAATAACATGGTTAATGCTTGATATCCTTGACATGATGATGGACCTTGAATTGCTGCAACAATTGATCATGAATTCTACCCTTGAATACCTTAAAATTGATCTTGAAACCTATCTTGATGACCTTGTGAAAACTTGGAATGCTTAAATCTTGAATTCTTGACTTGATAACATGAATGTATGATGAAATAATGATTTGAGATATTTTTTATATAGGAAATTCACTCAAATGATTGCTAATTTGATCCCAAAGGATGGTATGGAGGAAATTTGAACTTAAAACCCAATTTTTCCCACTCAAACCTTGAAAATAGCTCAAATGGGACTCATTCACCAAGCTAGGAAAATGAGTCCCACCTAGATAGGACTCATTCACCCAAAGTGGAAAACGGGTCCCATAAGGGCTATTTTGCTAGCTTAAATGTCAGGGAGTGAAAAAATTAAGTTAATATGTTTATCTTGTTAGGTTTTTGATTGAAATATGCCTTAGGATGCACAATATGGGGTCATAAAGACCTATTAATGATGATATAAAGGTCATAAATGCAATAAGGCCCAAAATACAATGTAAAAGTGTAAATAAATACACTTTACAACACTAAATTAAGGAAAAATTGTGTCTATTTAGCTTATACAAGAACTAAATCCCATGTGAATGCGTAAAGCACATTACAACACTAGATTAGGTCTAACTTAGTTTACAAGCCTCCAAAATTTAATGTGAAAGTGTAAATAAATACACTTTACAACATTAAATTAAGAGTTAAGTTAATTTAGCTAAGTGTTGATGGTGTTTTTATGCACTTCTCAACACAGGCAGTGCGTAGGTGCACTACCTCTCTTGAAAGACAATCTCCCACAATCTAATTGCAGAACACTATCCCAAGGTCTCTCGGGTGTCAGGTCATGACAGTGGTTAGATACCTCAGTAGTTGATGTGATTTACTGGAATCACAAGGCGACCTTACAGAAATACAAAGTGTGGATACAAAGCATGAAGTCGGATCTTGAAAAGGAGTCCTTAGGATGGAAAGTTGATATGGAGTGTTTGTTAGTTGTTAACATAAAATTGTTGAGTGTTTGGTTTCTTAGAGGAAGTAGGTTCACCAATTATAGGGAACTTAGGTTCAATTTGTGTCTCAGTTTCAAGATGTAAGTAACCAAACATCTCAAGTGGTGGTATTATAGGGGGTGTTAGTTGTTTCATTCATGGATAAAAGGATGCATTAGCTTCAAGTTTGATAAGACAATCATTTAGAAATTTATTCATGTCATCATTGTCTTCTCTAATGTTGTCAACATCAAGAGGAGGACATGCATTAGGAGTTGAGTGTGCATGAGTAAGTTCAATTTTATTATGGTTACTTTGAAAAGCACAACTTGACACATCCACTAAGGACTTCAAGAGAATCCATAGTTGACAAAAGCACATATCCATGATGAAATGCAATGAAAATTTCATATTCTAAACTTTACAACAATGTGAAATGAAATGTTCTAGATGTTGTAGTGTCAAAAAATATCGTCAGTGACATTTTCACACTTGTTTGGGCCCTCCTTGTAAAATTGAGCTTAATGATGCCTTGACTTAGTGTTTTAATATGTTTAACACACTCACATTAGGTCGTGGGCCCTTGTAAACTAAATAAACCTGATTATACCTTATTTAGAGTGTTGAAAAGTGTTGTAATACACATTCACACTTTTCTAGAGCTTTCATAAATAATTGGATGCCCTATTTTGCACCCATAAGCCTTAATTTATGCATCTTTTCGAGGATAATTTCAACATAAATCAATAACAATCAAAATTTAGGTATTTTTAGGTTTCTTGGCCTAGATTTAGTGATTTGCGACTCATACACCACCTTGGGCATATGAGTCCCACCTAGGTTTTTGGGTCCTGGTCCTAATTTTACACCTTTCTAAGCATTTTTGAAATCGGTCCTATAATTTATGGCTAATGGGACTCCTATGCCACCTTGGGCATATGAATCCCATGTGGCCCAAAATTAAAATTAATTCAAGTTCTTGGCAAGATTTTATCCTCCTAGATCTAATGTTGGCTTCTAGTGTTGTAATTTTGGGAAATTTGCAATAATTAAGTATAAATACAAGGTTCTTTCACTCATTTTCACCAAAGACTTTTGTAAGAACATTCATAATAGCAAATTGGAGTTTAAAATAGCATTCAAGTGTTTACAAGAGCATTGAAGAGAATTCAAGGGTAGATTATCAAGTGTTTTAGAGAATTATTCAAGCATCAAGCATCATGCCAATGTCTTCATGGATCATTTGTTTTTTGAGCTAACAATTGTCATGTAAGGTTTCATGATTCAAGGTATCATTCAACTCAAGATCTATCACATTCAAGCAAAGTCAAGATCCACATCCATTGGAGCCATTACATACATGTTTGCAACACTTTATTGCTAAGGTTTGGTGAGTTGCAATATCTTATTTTTTTCTTTCATCATTCTCTTTTCCTCTTTCATTCCATTTCAAGGTTTGATTACCAAAATGTGGTTTGACCAAGGCAAACCCCTTTCTACTAACAATTTTTTTTTTTACCTCTCTTTAGTGTGTGATTTGTAGGTATAGATTGAAGAAACATTAAAGAGAAAGTTTGGAGAAAGTTTTCAAAGTGTCTAAAGTTCTCAAAGTTTTCACCTTGCATTGAAGATCATTGGAAGACTTCTACAAGTTGTAAATCAGTGTTTCGGATCCGAAAATCAATTAGAAAGGACAGAGTAGACAATAAGGAGAAGATTCAAAATTTGAAGTTTCAGAAAACCCTAACTACACTAATACACCAGTTCTGGCATATCAGTCCCAATATAGGTAATTTTTTAGATTCTTATAGTTTCAGACACCCTTTTTCTAGATTTCAATTTCTGCCCAGAAACCCTGATTTGGCACTGATACGCCTAGATTAGGTATGAGTCCTAGCATGAATTTTTTTTAGTTTTTCTAGAATTTAAAAGATTCATTCAACCTTCTTCAGATCTCCAAGTGCACACATTTCATCTTGTAGTTCTTTGTTTTGATTTTCATGCATTTTTAGGTCATTTAGTGAAAGATTGCATTATACTAGGTTTAAGCATTTTTATTTGCATTGGATTTGTCTTTCCAAGTCCTAGCTTGGTGGTGAAACCCCCATTATCTTATAATAACACCCAAGGAAAACCCTATTGCAAGATCTCTTTATCCTTTCTACACCTTAGGTTGATATCTCTAGGTTTATCCTTGAATGTGAGAGTGTGAAGGTTGTTAATCTATCTCCTAAGCATAAAACCAACAAAATTATTCCTTTTAGATGTAATTAAGCAATGCACAAGATGGAAAATTTTGAACTAGATGCAATGAAGTAAATGAAATAGAAATTATGTAAACTAAAACAAAAAGATATCAATAGAAAATAGAAGCAGAGAAACAAAGTTTTAAATTCTAAAAAATGTAGTGTAAAATCTACATTGGACTAAATCACCCAGAGGGGCGTAAGAGTCCCAGTGAGTGTTTTTTTTTATTTTTAGAAAATTTTAAGTGATTTTTATGCTTTCTAGTTTGTATGATCTATAACCTAAGTGAAAATGAATATTTTATATTATTTTCAATGATTTGAGATGCAAAAATATAAGCTATATGCACTTTTCACTATTGCAAGATTTAGAAGCCCTAGAATGTCAACTAACTAGTGCAAATCCTAATGCAAAGTTAATGCAAGCAAGATATAGGATGATGATGCACTCCAAATCAGAATTATGATGTTATAAATGTAGGTTCACTAAAATTAAACATCAAAAAATGGATTTGCTAGGTATAGTTTAGGAAATAGAGCAAACATGTCTCCCAATCATTTCATTGAATGGAAACCCTAGAGATCTGAATATAAGATATGCAAAGGAGAAAGAGATATGCAATAGGGCTATCCTAGGGTATGATTGTAAACTAAATATGGGTTCACCACCAAGATAGAGCTTGGGAAGACAAATGAAATGCAAGACCTAATGCTTAAACCTGATATAATGCAAAACTTCTCTAAATGACCTAAAAATGCATATAAATCAAAACATAAAGTTGAGAGATGAAAGGTGTGCACCTAGAAACCTAAAGAAGAATAGATGGAGGAATAAAATGTTGAAAACAATAATTTTAAAGCCTGTTGGGACTCATATGCCAGTTTGGGTTGATTTAGTCCCAAATTAGGGTTTCTAGGTAGGAATAGGTTTTTGATATTGGTGAGTCCAAATTTGCAAAAAAATGGAAATTGACCTATATTGGGACTCATAGATTAGAAGTGGTGTATTAGTCCAATTAGGGTTTTCTAGAAATTCAAGATTTAATTCTACTATTCAAGGTCTACTCTATAATTTCCACCTGATTTTTTGGTCTGAATCTTCAATTTGCAGCCTGTGGGTGTTCTCCATTGATCTCTAATGCAAGGTGACAAATCTGACAACTTTGAACAAACTTACTCTTCAATATTCCTTAACCCAAATCTGCAAATCACACACTAAAGAGAGGGAAAAAATTTGTTTTGTTAGTAGAAAGGGGTTTGCCTTGGTCAAACCTCATTTTGGTAATTAAACCTTGAAATGAGATGAAATAGGAAAAGAGAATGATGAATAAACAAAATATAATGTTGCAACTCACCAAACCTTAGAAATAAAGTGTATGAAATTACTCCAATGGATGTAGATCTTGAATCTTGCTTGAATGTGATAGATCTTGAATTGAATGCTAGCTTGAACCATAAAACCCTACATCACAAAAGCTAGCTCAAAACAAACATGATGCATGAATACTTTGACATGATGCTTGATGCTTGATGAATGCTCTAAAACACTCGATGATTAGACCTTGAAGACTCTTGAATTCTCTTGTAAACACTTGACTACTCTTGTGAATTAAAATTCACTAGGCTATATACTCACAAAAGTATTAGGTTAAAATGAGTGAAAGAACCTTGTATTTATACTTAATTATGCCAAATTTATTGAAATTACAACACTACAAGCCAACATCAAATCTAGGAGGATTAAATCCTATGAAGAATATGAATTAATTTTAATTTTGGGACACATAGGACTCATACACCCAAGGTGGTGTATGAGTCCCATTAGGTATACATTATGGGACCATTCATTAGGCATAAATTATGGGAAATTTTTCAAAAATTCTTAGAAAGGTGTAAAATCTAGATTGGGACCCAAAACCCTAGGTGGGACCCATACACCCAAGGAGGTGTATGAGCCACACAACTTAAAAACACTTGAATTATGATTGGATTTTGATTTACGTTGGGATTATCCTCAAAAAGATGCATTAAATGAGGCTTGTGGATGCAAAATAAGATCAATTAAAGCATAAAGAAGCCCAATTATTTATGAAAACCCTAGAAAAGTGTGAAAGTGTGTTACAACACTTTAAAAAACTCTAAATAAGGTACAACTAAGTTCATTTAGTTCACAAGGGCCGAAGACCTAATGTGAATGTGTCAAACACATTACAACACTAAATAAAGGAAAAATTATGCTTGATTTAACAAGGAGGGCCCAAACAAGCAAGGAAAAGTAGAGGGATACTTTTTTCGTTGCCACAACATGTACATGTACAAATGTAGATTAACATAAACATTTAAACATAAGCAAACACATGTATGTATGTAGATAGATGAACATAAGAATAAACATTATAGGCAAAGAGCTACATGCACATAGATTGAATGAAAATAAGCATATCAACATAAGCAAATGAATTTTTTCAAGCTCAAACACATGTGTATGTATATCATAAAAGAAAATGTACTAGAGAACATCAAATATACCTTTAATAATGTACATCAAAAATATAAAAAATGTACTATCTAGATCATCAAATGTAATTAAATGTATTAACAGCCTAACAAACATGTACTAGAGATCATCAAACGTGTAGCCTGTCATATATAATGTTCAACAACTCATAGATCTAGTGTAGCCTAATAGTCATGCCAACTCTTAGTCAAATGATCCTCTGAATGAGAACCCTACTTAGATGGATGTGTTAAGCCCTGGAGATAAAATTTAACATAGTGTTAAATACATATTATATATATATATATATAATTAAAATTATTTAAGAATGCACATGTATTTTTAAATATCTATCTAGATCTATACATGTATGTACACACATGTATATATAAAAATTGAAAACTTACATGTCCACTGGAAGCAGTATCATCCACAAAATCATGTTAGCGTACACAATTTGAACCTAGGCTAGGAGTAACACGAGGTATGTCCATCTACTATATATATATATATATATATATATTACATGAATATTGTTAAAACAAGAATTTAAATAATTAAAAATAATAATAATTGAACATGCACATGCACATCAGGTGGTATCAAATGATTTAAGCCCTTTGTAATGGCTGCCTCCACCAAATCAACCAAACGATTTGTCTGCTAAATTGATGCGTCAAGATCTACATTCATCTAGACATTACATGTCATGCCAAAAATGATGATTGAATGGGACTATGTAGTTGAGATAGCATCAAAGATGATGAATTTGGATCAGTCAACATATATACAAAACACATAGAAGTCTGCATCCTCTCCAGGTCAACTGAAGGATTAGTAGCCTATGCAATAGCCAAATGATCTATAGGTGGATCCTGATGTGCACTAGTGTCAGGCTGAGAGTGATGAGAATGATAGGATTCTTGATGTGAATGAACTCTTGCACCCAAATGAACTCTGACCTAATCTATAGAGATCCCATATTCTGATGTGATGAAGACATATTCCTCTAAGAGGTCCTCAACCAAAAAATGAAAATTCTTGTGTGCTATCTCTCTTGTAAGTTCATCGAGCTATGTGGGTGTAGGGATGCCTGTCATTGTAAAAGGACCAATTATTTTGTGGTGTGATACAAATGGTGTGGATCGTGAATGTCTAAACATCAAATATTGACCCACATGATCAATAGATATCCTAGTGGTCAACTACAATATCACCTACACTGTCGATTGCTTCCTTTTGGGAAGTAATGAAAACTTGATTTGATAAGGAGGCTAGAGCTAGGGTGAAAGTAGGATACCTCTCACCAACCAATACCCTAAACACTGGGGCTGGTTGACCTACTCAATGATAGGTGGGCCTATCAGCAATCTTGCCATGCCCATGACCAAGATATGGTGGAATGTCCAGGTAGTTGATTTTGAGGCCCAAATGGACCTCAACATAAAAATACTAAATGAAATATAACATAAGTTGGTCATATTTTGGATATTGACCATGCACTACAAGAAATCACAAGTAGATCAAAGTATCCATAACAACATCCACACATCTAGTGACCTAGTATTCCCTCACCTTATGTTTATTTTGATAGAATGGAAAAAAATGGTTTTTAATCATAGCCTTGGTCACAACATCCTTTATTTGAGAATAGGGAACCTCACCATGTACTTCTTCCCACATGTTGGAAATAGTAGTAGCTACTCTTTCAAGGGAAAATGCACTAGTATCCCCAATTTTATCTCTATTTTTTTCTAGGCTATGTAATATGGACATGAAAGTGTTTGCATATATGCTTGTTTTGTACCATTAATTATTGAATCTCTCAATCTCTTAATCTCACTATTAGTATTTGCAAATAGTGCAGGTGGAGGTGGAACAAGTGAATTTTCCATGATATGTACACCTAAAGGAGCAATGAGACCTTTCATTAATATATATAGATCTAGAGAATAGAAATAATATGGAGCATGTACATGTGTTCATTTTAAATTTAAAACAATTCTAAATTTACAAGTACACATGATATAGAATTTATTAAACATGAACACTCGATATCTAGATAATAGTTCTCAAGTGCATACATGTGCGATAAATATAATGTAACTTCTAAAAATTACTAAACACTTGTGAAACAAGTAAATTAATTTGAAATATTAGTAAATCTTTAAATTTACATAATTCAAACTCATGCACAAACTCATTTCACGAAAATGTAGAAACTTCTAACTATACATAAATAAATATATAATATGATCTTAAATATATGATCCACATGAGTAAATCACAAGGGCCAAAAAGTGCTAAATTAGCTTGAGATTTGAAAGCACACATAGATTAGAGAAATGGTCTGGTGAACTATTTAATAAAATATGTTTCATATTTCTTATAGAAGTTTCAAGCTAACACATGTAAATTGCAATTATCTATGTTCAACAAAACTATATTTAAACTTCATAAAATCAAAAGGCATATCAAATTTAGACAAGAAATTTATCAAATAAAAAACTTTCATGTGTGATTCCTTAAGAGAGTTATTGGTCAATCCACACTAGAGTTTCAACAAAACTTCCTATACTAGATGAGAAGGGGTCCATTTTTTTGGAACTAAATGTGAATTTAAATAAGTGCATGAAAAGTAACATTATTTAATTGTGTCATTAAGGAGGTTTGGTGTAGTGGAAAGGAATTTGTGATGATCTAATTATGAGGTGAAGATAGAAAATATACTTAGATCAAGATAAGAAAGGTGCATAAAATGATTGATGTATATATACAAAGTTGTGTCTTGTAGTACATCAAGATTTGATAACATATTTTGATGGCCACCATCCCACCTCTCTAGAATATATTAGTATGATGGATCTAGATATGAATTCATGGAAGAAGATTAATCTAATTGTTATGATGCATTTGATCTAGTTTTTCGAATCACTCTTTTTAGGTAATTTATTAAGTGTTCTAAAACTACCAAATATAAAAGAGAACATATTCTTGTTCGGTTGCAACTAGAACTCCTTAATCATTGATCCGCTTAAGCTATTTACAAGTTGACCTAAGAGGAATCACCGAGTTATAAGACCATAAATACTTTCAATATGAGTACAAGTGTGTGTATTCCCTTAACCTGATAAGTTAAGAAAAGAAAGACATACATTCATATAGCTCACAAATAAAAAGGGTATAGAAAATATCCTTTTCTATTTGTATGAAAAGGTAAGGAATATTTAAACTAATTTAGAAAGAAACTATTGATCTTGAAGGATATAAATCTATTTGATTTATAAATTTAACTAAGGTAGAGGAATGATTGATTTAATTGAATTCCAAAGTATTATTATCTATCAAAATATATGAGATGGTATAGATTTTAGGTTCCATTTGTTCTCATGCTATCAAAAAATGTTATCAAGAGAATTGGGTTTTGTTTAATAGGTTCAACAAATTGAACAATAATAAGAATGTATGTATTGAAGCACATAAACTTAAAAGTTATATATTTTGATAGAGACCCATCCAATAGCTTTTTATGTTAGATAAAAATTCTTGTACCTTAGGTGCTTACATGCACATCCTTATTACTCTTCTCTCCAGGGTGTTACTAAAAACAACAGTTCAATTTTTTAATTGTCATTATAAAGCAATGTTTATGGATTGATACATAAGGTTGTTATGGAGCACTATATGAACTATAAGGATATCACCAATTCAATATGATTTTGTATTTCAATGAAAACAAACAATAAACCTTAATGATTGTTTTTTAGGGTCAATTCATATGAAAATATGATCAATGGACTAGAAGGAGAAAATGAAGTTACTCTAAATTGTATCTTACCCACAAAAGTATCTCTATGTGCATGTACATGAATATATTTTATTGATGTTTTGAAGCTAAACTATCATTGTAGATGTTTTTAAATGGATTTATAATTAGGTTCAAGATATGTAGTTAAAATATAAAAAAATTAAACTAAGCCTTTACACCAATTTTGGATTTTGTTGTGTTTCCATGACAACAGTGTTTTCACTTGCAAGCATCTTTTTGAATTTTTTAGCCATGTACATATGTTAAAAAGGTTTTAGGGATCCAATAAAGCCTATGTATTGTTGGAAATAATTTTATTATTTTGGATAAGGCCTGGGAAATGATAAATGTGCCTTAGAATAGACATAAGAGGATGAGCAGTAACCTATGTCAAAAAACATAAGGTATAGGTTGAATAGTTTGTAATTTTAGACCATATGCTTACCATTCTTCATCTCCAAATAAAATGACATGAAAATAATGAAAAATTGACATACATCTATATATCTTATGAAAGATGATTATACTTAATTTTAGTGGTAATTCCTCTCTTTATATACAAAGAAAATATAATTACTCCACTTTTAATAGATCCTTAAAGAGTATAATAACCATTGTATTAATGCTAGATTAGTTGATAGTTTAAATAGGGGTGAAAATATAAGTAATAATAGGTTTGGCATACATTTACTAGGGTGAACCCCTAAAAGGGAAATACTAAGATGAAATGTATGATAAGGTATTATATAGTTTCTAATGTAAATGAAAGGTAATACTAGAAGCTCAAAGTTTTGGAAGTAGAAGAAATGTAAGAGTAAGATTAATGGGATGTAATTATGAAATGAGTAACATGTGATGGAGTGTAAAGTAAAATGGAAAAACTAGGGGATGGAGTTTCAGAATGAGAAATGTATGAGTAGACTTGTAAATGTGAGCTTTATGATGAAAACGGTTAGGTGAATTTATCTTAGAAATAGTGCAACAACATGTATGGGAAACTAGCAATTCAGTCAATGAAAAACAACAATGTATGGAAATATAGAGATGATCATTACTCAGCTTATCTTAAGCATGGCACAAAATTTTCAAACACCATGTAGGTATTGTAAACGAATACATCACAGATCAACAAAATAAGAGCCAACAAAAAACATTTTGGGGTTTATGATACAAATTTGTTGTATTGTATAGTGAGGGTTGTAACACATTCTTCAAGGTTTATTTTATGTGCCCTCTATCAAATATCACACCCAATTTCTTAACTTTTTTTACTCTCTATGTTTTAGGAAAATATGCACTAAATGCTACCATGATTGAAAGATATGCAAAAAATGGATTTGTTCAAAATGGTTTAGAAACTTTCAAGAAAATGCAATTCAGCAACTTGGAAGTCAACACAATGGAGGGCGAGGTCATCACTGAAGGTGGTGAGGTCATCACCTAAGTTTTCCTAGAGGAGGTTGGGATGTGGGTTTTTTGTTCAAGACTGTTTGTGAAAATGACAGTTGAAATGAAATCAAAGTGAAATGTTTTATTTAAAAAAAACCCCTACTTCATGGGTTTGAGTGAACCCACATTTTCTTGAACCCCATTTTTTAATTAAAAGGTAATCCACATCCAAGGGTTCAAGCAAACTAAGGGTTCAAGCAAACCCTAAAAGATGTTCACTCGAACACCTGAGTTTGTGCAAACCCCCTATTTTTTTTTTTAGCAAAAGTGGACATGCCACAATATTATATTAATAAATATAAAGTTTATGTTCATAGACCTAGTTCAAAGGGCATACCAGAAAGAAAGAAATAGGAAGAAAACCTATGATTATAGCCCATTCAAAAATATATTGAGTACAAAATTATTCCACATGTAGGATATTCAGATTTTACAAAACTAGCTACAATGTCGCCACCTTAAATTTTCTAAAAACTTGAAATGAGTGGTGCAAAATGAGGCATAAAATATAAACTTATACATTCAAAGCCTCTCAAAATTCAAAAAGACAAATTATCTTCTTATTATATTCCTCCATTCGCTCTGCACAAGTTGAAATTTGGCTGTGCGCAACATCTTCTTCATTACACAGCTCAGGCATCGTTGGGAGAGGCATCTCCTTTGCAAAAAAATTGTAGCCCACAAAAAATGCTTCTTCTTCTGTTTGGGCCACTACTTCCAAATGACAGGGCTTACTTGGAACCCTAATGCAAGGAAATGGTACAATTTGCATTTTCCAACTCATCAAATTCTCTGCACACTAGAGCTATAGATTCAACTATCACTGGTTGTTTCCCAGTTGAGGGTTGGTAAAAGGTAACTTTCAGTGCATAATCCTAGAGGAAGGAGATAGCATAAAAAATTTCTTTGATTTCAACCTCCAAAGAAACACAAATTCTTTTTTCATTTTTGCTTAGAGCAGATAACAAGGCATAATCATTACCAAACTGAAGCCCCAATTGAATAGCCTCAAATATTTCTTCATACCCTACTTTCTCTTTTATATATTCGTGTGGAAATAAACCTCCAAAGTATCATTCCCTAGAGAAGAAATAATATTTTTGCATAAAATACAACAACTCATTCTTGTCACAGAATTGAGGATTTACAAAGTTAGCTACAATTCTAGCTTTAATTCCCTCAGAGATTGAAGAAAATTCATAGTATTTGACAATAAAATAGAAAGCACATAGGAAGGAAACAAAAACCCATTGAGATCTTGGTCAAATTATTTCCACACCCAGCACTGAACGAATTGTATCTTCCTCACGCATACTTCCAGTTCTAAAAATAAGGTTCAAGTCTTCTTGAGCAAGGCTCTCTTCAAACGGTCTCTCCCAAGATTGAATGGGAAAATTAATTCACAAGTTCCATGGTCGGAGTGCCAGGCTTACAATGTAGCTTCTCTTGTCACAAAATACATATTTTTTCACTGATAGAGGCATATTAAAAAATATTGAGCACTAAATGGAGTGATAGATTACCATTTTTAAGAGAAAAAATTAAGCCCGCACACAATTTTTGGGGAAAATAATATGCCTCTATGATGGGCCACATGAATCTATCCCATAATGGGATAAATATTTTTAATCTATCACAAGTTTTGGGGAAAATAATGCACCTCTATGATGGTGGTACTCCATTTTAAATATTAATGGGATAAATCTTTTTAAACCATTTCATATGCCATAAGAATTAATGGGATAAATATTTTTAAAATATTTTTGATCATATGAAAAGGAACATTTCTCCTGAAGAAATTAATATGTAGTACCACCACACATGAGTGGGTATCCAAAGGATACCATCAAGCAATACACCAAACATTCAGCTAACAATCTTTGAAGGATAGGAAAATAAATAGCCAAAGATCATACACCAAGCATTCATCAAGGAAGTGGTGGAGTTAAATGAAAAAAACCACCAACAATTAACTAATGAATGGTAGATTTAAATGTAACTTTCCATTTGCATGTGAGGCATGTCCCATCAATTCATTGGAGATCACAAACAAAATATTGGGACACAAGATGATATCCTCAAGGTACCAATCTATCTGAATTTGATAGGAAGAACTATGTAATCATGACAAAAGTTCTAATTTTAGCATGAAAATAGCAGCATAGTAAGTTTTCTCTACCAAATTCAAAAGAACTTCCATGTGTGAAACTGTTAGTCAAGGCTTCTTGGTATGATTGGCATCACTCACTTAAGATGATAAGCATCTTTTTCAATCATTTGTGTTATATTTGGGAAATTGGCAATCAAAATTAAATCAGAAGAAATGTGTATTTCCTGCCTCGTACTACCCATATTGGCTAAAAGGTCTGCCAGATTATTTCCTTCTCTAAAAGTATGATTTATTATATAATTTTTAAACTTCTAAAGGAGATCCCATGATTTTTGGAGGATGTACTTAATACTCCAGTTATGAATACTCTTAGTTTTGACCACATTAATTATCAGTAGAGAGTGACCTTCAATATGAAGATTTTTGATACCCAACTCAATGGGAATTTCCAAGCCTAGTAAAAGAGCTTTAACTTCAACTAAGTTATTTGATCCTCTATGAAGATATTTGGAACACATAACCAAAAATTTACCCTGAGGATCACGAATGCATACCCCTACCTCCAACTCTCCTGGATTGCCTTTCGATGCACCATCAAAGTTCTACTTAACAAAATCATTCTGAGGAGCTTTCCACCTTACCTACTTTCTGTCAATTTTCACCAACTTTGTTTTCAAAAAAATACTGGGGAATGGAAAATTTATCTTATTCCAATTTTTTTAAAGTGGTACTATCCCAATTAGAAAAGGAGGAACTTGCATCTTTGACTTCTCTAGTATTGGAATTGACAACTTCAGAAATTGCACTTTCAATCTTTGCATTGACAATGCCTATCGAATGTGATATTTTTTTGAATATTCTTAGATTTCTTTCCCACCACAAATTCCATATAACAATGGTTGGAACTACTCTCCATATGTAGGAAGAAAAGGAGAATTTGTAGAGCAATGGCCAGGATTGGAATAAATCCCAAAGAGAATTTCGAAGGGGCATGTATAAGTTGAGGTTACTTAGAATGAATTCCCAACATTGTTGTGAAAATTTACAATTGACAAATAAGTAATCAATATGCTCAATCTCCTTAGAGCACAAGGGGCACATGAAAGGATCTAATATTCTTAACTTGGTTAGTCGATCGCTAGTTAAAACATGTTTCTTCAATGCTAACCATGTGAAACTTCCTCCCTTGGGAAGGATTTTATTATCCCAATAGAAGGAAAAGGCCTTTTGGGAAGGAAGATGCCCAAATTTTTGATTTAGTGCCTTACAACCTTGCTTTACTATATAATTTCCTTCTGTACAAGGGCCCCACAATAATTAATCAAATTTGGAATAAAGATAGATTGTTCTTGATTCCAAGATGTTTAGTAATGTGTTACAATGATGGGATGATAATGAGGGATGCAAAATTCTCTTCCAAGTTACCTTATCTGAGTTAGGATCTACCAAATTCACATAATTTAGTAGGTTGTCTCCCCAAGAATCAATATTTCTTAAAATTTCCATTATTGCGAAAAGTTCTAAGATGTTTTGTAGAGGAAGATTACCATTCCAAGAATCCTTCTAGAAGTTCACACTTTGTCCATTATTCACTTCCCAAGAAATGCATGAACATATTAACATTCTGCAAGAGACTAGGAAATTCCAAATGGCCAACCCCTTTGGAGGATCAACAACCATGAAAATCCGTCTAGGATCATTGTTATCTAGATACTTTCCTTGCATTATTTGGCACCACTTGGCTTGCAGATTCTTATACATTTTCCAAGCTAATTTTTCTCCCAAATCTTTGTTGTGGTTTGACAGATTCGCAATACTAGCACCACCTTGTGCTTTCCCTCAAGCCATGGCTTCAAGTGATATTAAATGAACCTTCTTATTGTCTTCCATATTTCCATTCCATATGAAAGTTCTGATCAAACTTTCAATTTTGGAAATGACTGATTTTAGAGCCTTTAGGACTACAAGATAATAATTTGGAATTGAAGAGAGCACAACTTTAACTAAAAAAATTCTACCAACTAAAGAAAGCCATCTAGCTTTCCAAATTTCTATCCTAGATTTAATCCTTTCAATTACCTTCACCCAATAAGTAGCTTTATTTGGGCCCACAAAAGAAGGAATCCCTAAATATGAGCATGGAAAAGTTGCTTTTTGAAACCCTAGAATATTGAGAATTTTTTTCTCATTTTCCTCAATTGTGTTAATAATATGAACTTCATATTTTGATGCATTAATATTTTGACCTAAAGCTGAGGAATATTTATTTAATACATCCTTGATTTGACGAGCTTCCTCTACTATTGCAACCCCAAATAAATTTGTGGCATCTGCAAATAGAGAATGAGTAACTGTTATATCTGAGTTCTCTATGTGGATTCCTTTCCACATGCTGAGAGAATGCAAGCCAAAGAGAAACTTTCTTAAAGCCTCTGCCATGATGATAATCAAGAAGGGAGACAAAGGGTCACCTTATCCAACACCTTGAGAGGCACTGAAAAATTGGTTGGTGAAACATTGAGAATAACTGAAAATTTAGCTCCTGATAGATATGCAAGAATCCATCGACACCATTTTGTTGAGAAACCAAATTTAATCAAAAAATTTCGAGCAAGAAACTCCAATTAACCTTATCATATGCCTTCATCATGTCAAGTTTGACAATGATATAGGGAATTTTCTAGACTATTATTGAGTACAGAGTTTCATGGGCCACGATTGCACCTTCATATGTTTCTTTCCCCGGGACAAACCCTCCATGTTCTTGAGATATTATCCTTGGAATGAAAGGTTATAACCTCAAATATATTTCCTTTTAGAAAATCTTATATACTGTGTTGCACAACGATTATTCAAACTCTGAAAATGCCTTTTTCATTCCTCAACAGAATTGTAAACCATTTTTGTGGGTTTACCCCTTGCAAAGGCTTAGACACCTTAATTACCAACATTCTCCAACTTTTCAAACACCTTTCAAGAGTCAATATAAATACCTGATCATTTAATTTCAAAGGGATAATCAAAGAAATGCATTATCATAGCCATCCATGAAACCACATGACTCTCCAACATGATCTCATACTCTAACAAGATACCTACAATAACATCCACGGTGTTCAACATATCAATCAATAAATCTTCTCATCCTCCAACATGTACCATATACAAGAAAAATAACAAGCTAAAGTGAAGATGCACCAATCCAAAGAACACAAGAATCAAATCCAAGTGATAAAAAGGATCCAATATGTCAAAACTAAATTCTACTATGCTCATGAGCTTTATAGAAGAACCAATGTTTCCAAATTCAAACCTACCACTAGAACACAATTTAGAAGTCCTTGAACTTCCTCCAAAAAGTATTGAACAAGAATGTTACACAATAGTTACAACAACTTGATCATAATTAGTTTTTTACATCCAATTAAAAAAACCCACATGAAAAATAAACCAAGATAAATTTTAATCCATCCAATCATACATACCTCAAAGGTAACCAAAATAGTAGTAAATTTCATTGAATTAAAAAATCTAACCCTTAAACTATAATCACAAGATCCATGTATAAAACATGTCAATGAAGAACAAACACATCTAGGAACTCCCACTACATGGGTAATGTTAAATTTTAAAATAGATCACATGGCATTACCAATTCTACCAATAAACACTTATACCAAATGTGTGTTTAATAATCAAACCATATCATAACAAAGAACAATCACAATGATCGACACATGCAAATCAAATTGTTGCACAATCTCACAACATGTCACCATAAGTCTCCCAAGTATACCACAATAAACTATGTGAAAAAAAACCTTGAGGAAGTGGGTATGTGCAGGATCATGATGGGCCAAAATGTGGCAATATGATGGGTATGCGTAGAATATGTGGTTGACAACTTTTTTTTACCCTAAATTGATGAAACAAAAAATGGTTTTTAAAGGAGATTCTCAGCTTTCCACCAATTTAAATTATGCTTTACTTTGAATTTAATAAATAATTATTATTCATTTTCTATTTGAATTATGAATAAAGTCCTAATTGATAGGCTAGTTGAAAAACATCTATAGATTTCAAACGGTACCACATTTTTTGAATTCGAAACATGTGTCACATTCTATGCTTCACACACTATAGGATTAAAAAAAATGAATTTCATGAAGTTTTGACCAAGTTAAGGTGGTCAAACATACGAGTTTTTATTTTTTTTAAAGTTGTAATAAAAAATTACAATTAATTATTTATTTGGAAAAAAATAATAAAAAAATATGCATCACATCCGTACATGAGTCCTCTACTTATATCTAAAATCTTAATTTTTTTTTTTATCATTTTATTGTGGTTAGGGTGGTGGAATGGCTTTTACCTACTTCATATTTTCCACTAAATTTAGAAGTACTACTACATTGAAATTTCAAATTTTTCACCAAATATATATATTTTTTTGTAAAATAGACTGTAGTAGTTTAGAAACTACATTCAATTTTCTACAGATTCCTATTCTTACATATTTTTGAAATAATATAGATAGCTTATTCAAATTTTTATGTAGGTACCTAACTCTAATTTTTTTAAATTTTTAAGCCCACTTAAAGAGATTGTTTTTTTCCGCAGTAGTCCTTCCCCATGCAAGTATACATAGAAAAAGAGAAAACCTATATATCATATCCATAACATGTCCTCCTATAAACACCTCAAAGTGATAAGTTGTGTCAAGTAAGATCTCCTTCATAACTCCAAATGAAAATCCTTAACAACATCCAAATTTTCAAACTCATTATGCAAAAATAAAACATATATATTTCATATCACAAACATGTATGTAAGCCTCTCCAAGGAATATCAAAATCATATTGGTTCCCAAAACTAGGAATGATCCCAATACATCTCCTAAACTCATCATCAATGAATGAGATAATAAGAAAAATCATATTTAAAAGGAAATAAACATGTCAAACACTCCTCAAATGAACCCTCCAAAAATAGAAATTATAGCTAAACATCCATCTACATGAGAAGGAAAATAATAAAACATAATTTATTAGAAAAATAGAATGGGATAACCTCACAAATGATTATCTACTAAGTAGACAAAGAATTGGGATGAGAATGCTACTCCAAAATACTTAAGTCATTCTGACTCACTCAGAAAACAACTTCCTCTCAAATCCATCATGAACTTGCATCCATATATAGGTGGAGGCTACTCGGTCTTCTTGTTGAAACCTCCAAAGAGTAACCATCTCAACAACTACCTCACCCAAGTCTCCAAGTATCAATGAGCAACTGTAATTGTTTAATTCATGCTAAAGTCCAAATGCATCATTGAACTCCCATGAAGCTCTCAAGAACATGACCAATGTACCAAATACAAAGAAAGCTAACTAGACTATTGTCAAAGCTCCAACCATGGAATAAAGAACTCAATCATGGAATCATGGTCTAACAATACCATTCCAATAATTTAATACACAACACCAAACTGATCCTCTCAACCAAGGATCGCCTATCAAAATTCATAAGTAATAATCTTGACACCTTAACCAGGAAAATATAAGAGCCATTCATGGATAACCAAGATGTCACCTTCTCCACTCATATGAAGATAACCACCTCCTAACAATGAAACTATTTTTTAAAGAAAAATTGTTCTAGTAATGAGATCCAGAATCTCCTACATGACACTAGAAACCACTGCAAAAGCTCCTCCATCACTACCAAAGCTCCCAATAAACCATGATACCAATCTCTCTGGAAATAATGATAAAAAACATGCTACAGGTCCCCATAACTAACTATCTAGGTGCTCAACATAATCCATCCTCTCATCTCAAAGTAACATACAAATGCATAAATGACCACAAACAAGGAAAACTAACAAATTTTACATTAGCATACAATTAATCTCATGAATATATATAGTCCACATTGAAGTCATCCCAATACAACCAAATGGGTGATCGTTGCACACAAAAACATACATGAGATATCTATTAAGCAAGCATCATAGTATACTATATCAAATAAACATGAATTATCGTAATGAAAATAATCATTTAATACATTTAGATATGTGCCAATATGCTATGTAGAAATAATAGAAGCTAGTGGAATACTGATGCATGTCTTTATTACTTGATAGTTCAAATGACCACACAACTAATTCTATGATCTACTCAGATCAATAAATGAGTATAAAAATATGTACAAAGAGAATAAATAGGAGGGGTGGATATTTAATTTTTTTAGTACCATCCACATGTGTGAGGTTATCCAAGGGAACATAAAAAATAGATGGAGATTGAAAATAATCCATCTGTCACAACCCCTCTCCTCCCAGCCGCACATTTTGGTAGACTTTAATACTTAAGGTAAATAAAGTATCACATTTTGATATTCATGAAACAGTATTATCTCCACGTTTCCTAAAATCTCTACGAGATGGATCCAACCATTAATTATTGACAGGAAAGAAGTGTAATAAAGATATTTCACCAACTTTGGGATTAAATGTGCAGACATATGAATTAATTTTCTATCAACACAGATCCATTGGCAAGGTCACATCGTATCATCCACAACCACCCAAAATAAAATTTTGTTCACCTCCATATTACTCACGTTGGATTTTAACTCAACTGCCTAAAATAAATTTCAAATCTAACTCACACACTACAGTGGCAATGAATTTATTACATCTTTATCTATAAATCGAAGGATCTAGCTTGTGTTTGGGTATGCTCCAATTTCATGCTCTATATATATATATTTTTTGGTTTGTATATCTTGTGCTCTGCCTTCAGACCAATGAGAAGGCATTTGTGCCTTGAGAGATCCCAAAGGAGTTTTTGTTGTTGATTGTGCAGAGAGGATATGTGTTGATTGGGCATTTCTTTCACCTCAGATCTCAACCAAGGATTTAGCACAATAGGTAGGTTACTGAGCATTCCATGAAACTTAGTTACAATACTTATTATTTCCAGATGTTAATAATCTATGTGCAAAACTAATTAATGATTTTACACAAAATCATAAACCTTTTGATTGATTGGCCAATTTGTTTTGATTGATTGGCCAATTTGTTTTTTAGCTTGTA
>VDFB02353493.1:134500833-134554512 GCA_007258455.2 Sequoia sempervirens
TGAGCTATTTTCAGCTCCCTACTTTGTATATAGTTAGTTTAGGTTACTTTCTGTTGTTTTATTTTGGTTGGAATAGGTTTCTTTTTGGTTTGTTTGTTCTGCTTCGGTTAGAGTAGGTTTGCTTTGTTTTGTCTTGTTTTGGGTTTGTGTTGCTCCCGCTCTTGGTTCCTTCTCTTTCTGAGGGTCTCTTGTTGCATTTGTATAACGGTGGTGACAAAGTAGGTGTGGTGTTCTTAGTATTCCCCTTACAAACTCCAATCACCTTTCCAGAATGTCTTGGTATTCATTCTTCACCCAATGTCACTTATCCTTGTGCTAAGACAAAGGGTCTTCTAGTCAGACTGAACAAGAATACATTAGGGTCTCATACTTTGAATATTTAAGATACCTGAAGTTGCAGAGGGTCTTTATGAGGTTTGAACAGGTGAAAAATTATTTTCTACTCTAGTGCCACTGTGGTTCTCATCCCTGAGTGTGAACTTCATTGTTCACAAGTTGAAGCAAAAGCAGTGGAAAGACAAGCAGTATAAAAAAAAGAAAGCAAAAGCTTGGATTCAACTCATCAGGGGGATCTGAATATCTCTACCGGGGCTATAGATGCCTGGCTGGCAGTAGAGCTATGTTTCGAGGAATCACAACGATAACCTCATCGCGGCTATGGATGCCTAACTAGCAGCGAGGCTCTATCCAAGATAATTTTAGAGTATGAATCTTTATGTAGCATGTCCATACTGAGTTTGGTTCCTGTTGCAACTAAAGGAGGGTAATGAATGCATATGCACACACTTTGACCCTAGTGTAGGAAAGTTTGGATGACTGGGGGGTTCTTTGTTTTAACCATAGGTAATGGGCAGATGGATAAGTTGAAACCATAAGTTCTGGGTTCTTGATTCCAGTTTTTCATCGAAATGCTTAGGAGCATTTCCCCATTAGAGTCACCATTTGTTGTGCAGTTTTGCACACATGCCCCACTTGGAGTAGGGACCCTCTTTTCTGATGTCTTTCGACCTTTGGTTTTTATAAGATTTGTCTTTTTAAGGTCTCGAGATGTTGGTCTTACTAGCTTTGGTCTTGCCTTGAGGCTTGAATTGGTTGAACTTAGGTTTCAGTCAAAATCTGGGTTTTGACCTGAGTCCGGGATTTTCCAGCTCTGGCGGATTCTCCCAGGCCCTAGTTTGTTGTCTGTTTATTGCTGAATTTTTTGAAATCTGGGTTTCTGCTTGAATCCAGGATTTTCCAGGCCAAGCGGATTTTCCCGAACTGCGTTAAAATCTTGAACTTTGTTTAATTCCTGATTTCTACCATTTTCGTGGAATTCATGTCCTTCCGGATTTTCTGTTTAGTTTTGTTTTTTTTTTTCTGAAGTCCATTCTAGGCTCGGGTTCCCGGATTTCCTTGATACATCTTGTCACTCATTAATGCTCGAAGTATCTTCACTTAGATGCGAGTGTGGATGGATTTAAGGCCTTTTGGGCATCATTTTGATTTCATTTTTCACTTGCTATTTACTCTAGTATTGGAGATTCTTCATTTGAGCTTTGATTGTTGGATGCTGGCTGCTGCTTGTGGATTGCTTAAGCGTTGGTTGTATTTTTCATTGCTAGGGCACATCATTTCATAGTCACCTCCTCGAGCTTGAGCCTTGTTCGGATTCCATGGTAAGTCGTTGCTAGCCCCTCTTTTGTTTGCATCATGATTGAATCTTTCGAAGTCGATTGGTGACCATTTTAGGTCGGCCTTTGCTTAAGTATGATTGTATATTTATAGAGCTAGGGTTTGACCTCACTCTTCACAAGATTTCATCATTCACACTATGCATGCCCTTTTTTACCAAATGAATGTCGAATAGATTGATGTAGATGGGCGTTTTGGGTAGGATCTTGCCCCTAGGTGTGTAATTTGCTGTATTTAGCGAAGTTGGGGTTTTTGGTGTTTTGCTCAGGTTTGCTAGGAACGGTTGATCTATCATGATTTTCATATTTGGTGTTTAGATTAAATCTGCTCGTGCCTTGAGAAGTCTCAGTGTGCTTCGGCCTGATCATTTAAGGATAGTATTTCAAACCTTGAACTTACCCTAGTTTTCATGGCAGAGGGTCTAGTCGTCAAAGTTAGGGCATCATTGTTTTGCTATGAGGATTAGTCATTTGAATGCTTTAGAAATTTGAATTCCTGTGCATTTGAGGTCTTGCTTATTGGCATCGATTTTGAGACCATTTGAATCCAAATAGTTAGGTTTGAATTGATCATCTGATTCATTGTTCATGTGGTAATAATCGTTAGGTTTTTGGGGTGTCCGCGGAATTCCTGCACACCCGGATTTTCCTGATATCTGTCAAGTTAGCGGAGCATGGCGAATTCTGGAGTATTTGAACTATTCGCGAAAATCCGACCTGTCTGGATTTTTCTGGTTTTCCTACCCGGTTTCATTCTTTTCGATTCTCAAAGCTAGCGCTAATGGGGTAAAGTGCTAAATGATGATTTCTTGTTGCTAATAGATGAATTTCATGATAATATCATAACCTTTTGTTCACACTAATGACTTATTTGGTGAATGATGTCTTGGCAGCAGGAATCCGTCTGGGTCGAATTTCTCTGAAATTCTACCCCGACTGGATTTTCTTGGTTTACCTCATTTTCCCAGATTGCTTCATTCTCTGGATTTTCTAAGATTAATGATTAGTGATGGATCCTAATTCCTTTATGTGGTTTTATGATAACCCTTTGATTGGAATATGTATGATAATTGGACGCTTATGGGGGTTCTTTTGTGAATGCAGGCTGAATCAAGCAAAGCTGCTATAGGAAAGTCTAAGGGTGATATAGAGGTACCTTCCATCTCAGAGGCAGAAAGATTGAGATTGGATACCAAGAGTTAGTTACCTGATAGTAAGATATCTTCTGTATGGTTTGAGGTCTCTGACACCAATGTTGGGGCATGGAGATATGAGGAATTCAAGGAAAGAATGGCTCAGAAGGATCTATCGGTCCTGAGGAATGAAATGATGAAGTCCAGATTGGTCCATGTGGTAGGGTTCCCTCCTGCAATCCAGTGCTATGAGTTAATACTAGAGTGTGCCTGGCATTATGACTTCGACACATAGAGGGTTGTTAGTACCGAAGGGAGAGTTTTGGTGAATTTTAATCTTATTTCTATTGCTCAAGCCTTTGACATGCCAGATTTTCCTTCTGTGTGTGCCTTAAACATGGATCTGGCCAAAACCTATTATGAGAACGAGCCTACCAAAGCCTAGCAAATGATTAATTCCTAGTTGGAGAAACTAAAATCTCACTTCTCCAAACTACCTAAGTAATTACATAGGGTTAAATTCAGATCAGACATATATGATGCGATCACATTTTTGAGTAGGGTGGCTGGTTTGAAAAGTGTCGGAGTGCTGGAAAACTAGATGGTCCATGTGATCAACAAAATTGAACAAGGCATCAATTACCATTGGGCAAGACTCATTAGTGTTGTGATTGATAAACAACTAAGGGATGTTTTAGAAACAAAGAAGTTCACCATGTCTTCCTATGTGGTGTATGTGTTGGCTAGATTCTACCCATACAGGGGTTTGAATCCAAAGGGAACATTTGGACAAGATATAGTTTATGTTATATATCCAGAATTGCACCTAGGACACCAGGATTATAGAAGAGCAAACAATGCATTTACAATGTATATCACTAGACTGCTTCAAAATGCGGAGCATGTGAGATTGTCTGATGGAGAAAAGGAGTTGATAAATAAATATGGAGCTTGGTTCATTTAGTTCCCCACCTTCTCCTACATCAGGATTGACGGATGTCAAGCTGCTCCGTACAAGTTACCTAGGTACCCTACTGATCATATTGTGCTATTGGAAGTTGTGAGACAGATATGTGACTTCGATGCTATTGTTAAAAGGGAAAAGCATAAGACAGGGTTTGGAGGTGATTTCCCTTTGAAGATTGGTATAGCTGAAGTATGCCCCTCCATCCAATCAGCGCATGTAGCGGGGGATGAATTGGCTGCTTATGGTTTCTCTTTCCACTCCAAGAGGACAAACTTTGATATCATCGGGGAAGCACAGAAGAAGGCCACCAAAGAATACTGTCATAACGATGACCTAGAAGACTATAGGGAAAATATCAAAGATGATTTTGAGGTAAGGAAGAAAAGGTATTCTAGGCTTCTGGTTGATGTGATTAGGAAATACAATGTCAAGTTGATCCCCGACCAGTTAGAGGATGACGGGAATCTAGTGCAGGACCATGCATATGAGTTTGTTAAGGACAGATCAATTGGGGAGATAAACTGGAACGATGATGAGGTAACTGAATTAGAAGACCTAATGGCCCCTGTCATGAGATTTACTACTTCATGGTTGAAGCATAAGGTTTGGGAGTTGGAGAGTGAGAAGGTACCCTGTACCTTTCATTTAATGGGAAATCTCAATCCTATGTCCACTTCAGAAGAATCCGGGGAAGAGGACCCCAAAGGGAAAACTAAAGGGATCTCACCCTTCAAAATCAAAATCAGAGGTCCTCAAGAAAATGAGCCAGAACTGAAAAGAAAACCAAAAGGAAAGAAAAGAAGCCGGGCCTTGAAAATAGGCACGTTCTCTGAAGAGGAGGAAGTTGAAAAAGCAGAAGAAGAGGATGCTCCTCTGCAACCTAAGAAGACAAGGACAACTAGGGTTTCGAAGAGAAAAGGTCAGGATACTTCCAAGGATGAGACTCTGGTTGTTGATGTGGAAAGTTCAGGAGAAAAAACCAAAGTTTATTCAAGGAGATCAAGGACTCCATCTCCTAAGGAGACTATGCAAAAGATGGAACCTTCTCCGAAGGCACCAGTTGTGGAGCAACCTAAGGCTACTTTTCCTTCACCAAGCGCACCTGAACAAGAGACTCCTGAGGAGCATGAGACTAGTGGAGAGGTAGAACCTTTCAAGGAAGGAGAACTCTTTGGTGCAGTAGCTGAGCTTGAGGTTGAAGAGGTATAAAGACACCCTTCTCCACTAGTGCAATATGAGGATTCTCCGGAGAGCAGCAAAGGCAACGGATCACCTGAAAAGGAGGATATTCCTGTTAGAAACCCATTGCTTGTGAAGGAAGAGGATCCTGAATTAGGTGATCAAGGTGAGCAATCTCCTGAGAAAGGAAAAGATGAAACACCAGAACAACATGAAGAGATCAAAACATAAATCCAGGTGGATCCTGCTGTCCCGGATTGGTTGGAAAAGGAGATCACAAAAAAGAAACAAGCCATTGTTGAGGATACCCCTCTGGATTGGGATGAGAAGTTAACTAAGATTGGTAAAGGCAAGAAAAAGAAGATGGCCAAGGTAGTTTCAAGGATAGAAAGAGATGAAGCAAGAAACAGGGTCATTCACATTACCACCTCCACTGTGGGTAAAACTAAAGAAGAGGTCATTGGGAAGGATTACAATGTGCAAACCATTAATCTTGGGCCAACTTCTATGGAATAGGACATTGAAGAATATGAAGGGTCTAGTGCAGTAATAATTGGGAGGCTAAGGAAAGAAACTCAATCCAAGCATGAAATTAGAAAGGAAAATGAGAGGCTCAAGAAGTGTCTAGAAGATGTAATGAAGCCTCTATAATCTCTCCACCCCTCTTCCTCTGCTACTCCTGGTTTCTTTCCCAAGGAAACTATTTTCGAGATTGAAAAGATGAAGGCTTCTACCCAAACTGCAATGGACTGGTTGAAAGATGTGCAGGTGAAAGGAGATAATGCAATAAAGGATGTCCTTTCAGTTGGAAAGGATGCAGTCAGAGCCAAAGACCTGTTGGAGCATGTGCTATCTCAAGACAAGGAAGACATTGATCTTTTGTTGCAGAAATCCAAAGTGATCATGGAACATGGAAAAGATCAGTTGGTTGCAGATGGGATTCTTCCTTCCTCCAGAATTAATGAGCCTTGGGAATGGTTCAAAGCTTTGCAAATTTAGCAAAAGGCCATGAGGAAGATTCATAAATGAAAGAAGCTAATAAACGGTGACTTGACTGGGGTTTATGAGGGATGCATTGCATTTTTTGAGATTATGACTGGCAGGAGGAAAATTTCTCCTAAATACCTGAGCCTAGAACAGTTAAGAGGATGGTGGCATGAAGTCTATGCCCTTGACTCTGAAAATATCATAACAGGGCACCAGCTTGATGATGCAACAACCTACTTGGCAGTGATGGATACGTACTAGGCACATAGAGGTGATTGGGACAAAAATTTTAAGCAGTCAAAAGAGGAGATTGGTGCCATTGAATGTCAGCAAGTAATATTTTTCCTTTTCCACCTATCGCCGAGTTGGACAAACTATTTTTGAAAGTTTAGGATCAAAACAAGGACAAGGGAGGTGGTAGTTAATGCCCATTTTGAAGATTTGTGCTTCCCTATTATTATAGGGCATGTGTTGATCTGGGCTACATTGGGGAGTGTGTCTAGGCCAACCTTGATGATGTATCGACATTTAATGTGTGCCTTATTTTGAAATTCCTGAGGCTGACTTGTTTTGGCTATTATTTTTTTTGTAAATGTTTGGCTGGGCTAACATGTTTTAAGAATTTTCTATAAAGGGAATTCTTGCCTCATTATAAGGGTTAGCTAGAAAGATAATAGAGACAAGTTAGATTAGAAAAGAGCTAGAGCATTTTGTACTAGAGGTAGTAGTCAATTTCTTGAAGCAAATATTGTAACAGAATAGTGGAATTGTTGCAGCATTTTGGTAATCTAATACAATAGAAGGCATTGTGTTTTTCTTGGTGAAATCTTTTGTGTTAGTTATCTTGCATGGTTCCTGTTGTTTCATCTTTCAAATTGCTTAAAGATTTATGATTTAGTGTTTTAGAGTTGGATTAGATTGGTGAGTGATGTACATGATTTCATATTTGTAATGTTTGTAGCAATCTCTGGTCTAGACTCCCAGTAACTATCTAATTGTAGTAGGCTGGTGAAGTCAACCTAGACCATATATCTATTTTGTGCTTAGTTTGATTGTGGATGAATATCTATGATTTGAAAATCTATATACCTTAGAAGATTGCACCGTTCTTGTGATATTGCATTGTGGGTTGATCAAGAATTGGTTATTTGAGATTGGTCCATTCTAGATATCTATCATTGGCATTGTTCATTCTAGAAATAGTTTAGATCTTATCATATCTCTGCATCCTTATCTTTTGTTGTTTCTTTATCATCTGGATTAGATTTAGGACTTGAGATCATCATATTGTAAGATCTGATAAATTGGAAAGATACAATTTTTTTGTAGTAAGGTCTGATTGTGATTACCAACATTTTCACATTTCATCTAAGTTGTTTATGCATTGTCATGATCTGACACCTGAGAGACCTTGGGGTGATTTTCAGTAATTTATTGTTGAAGATTACCTTTCAAGAGAGATAGAATATTGTATTATGTCTAAGTTGTTGTTGTGCAGAAAACACCATCAATAGAAATGAAGAAGGAATAAACTAACAGACGAAGAGTATTAAAACTTCAAAGTAAAGGAGAGATAATGGGTGGCGACATATCATGAAAAGAATAAATTGGGTGGTATTGACGAAAACAAGCCAACTGAAGAGGAATGAACCTCAACCGTCAAAAAGAGAACAATATTTGGCAGCACAAAGGGAATGAATGCAAAAGCATTGTGCTAAGACAGATTTAGATACCATAGTTGGAGACACACTCTATGGAAATTGAATACGAATGGACATCATTAAGCACAAGCGAATATAGAGGGACACCAGCTACCACAAGTGAATATGGAGGGACACCATCTATCACAAGTGAATATGGTTGGACACCATCCATCACATCTCAAGTTGAGAGTACATCATCACTCAGATTTGACAAAGAAGGTATGCCATCATCCCCACGAGAACCTCAAGGTATGTCTTCTACTCCACCATCGATCGAAGGTATGAAATATAGCCCACCTCAATTAAATATGGATGGAATTAATAATGTTGAGATGTATGTACCTAGGAGAACACCACCTAGAATTTTGCATAGAAAGCCAAAGTATTTGATTAATATTCATGAGGATATTTTGCAGCACATGGAAGGTAAGATTCCAACATGCACTTGTAGCAGATATGTTGAAAAGATTTAGAAATTCTACTTTGAAAGGATAAATGAGACTGCAAGATGTCAACTATTTGTTGAAATGATGCGTGGTATAAAGTATAAAGACATCATGAAGACTCTTGGGTTGAGAACATCAAATGCATCGAGTGAAAACACTATTGTGAAGAATCTAATGGATGCATATGAGAGTGTGGGTAAGACCTCACATTCAAAGGATAGTAATGTCACACAACATGTCATTACATCGGCTTTGGTAAGTAGTCAAACAAAGAGAGCTTGTCTCATTAGAAAGATGAGTGAACAAATGAGAATTAGTAGAAAAACTTTATCAAAAATTGTTCAAAGGTGGCAAAGAATTGAGGGCACTGATTCAAATGAATTATAGGCATTCTCGGGGAGACTTCCACAAAAAGATAAAAAAGTTGTTGAGGCATTGAGAACACTAATTGAAGATTATTGGAAGAATAACACAAGGCCATCTTTGAATCAAAGGGATGTGGTAAGAAGGAGAATCGGTAGTCAGAACCATGAGCCACATCCAAAGCATTTTTTGGATATGAATCAAACCCAATTTTTTTGTAAATTTCAAATGGATTTTCCTCAAATTAGTATTTGTCAAAGATTTTTTGAAACATGCTTAAACCTTTTTATGTTAAGATAAATCACACACGCACTACTTGTTGTTGTAGACTACATATTGAATTCTCTAACCATTATGATGTTTATCGTTCTATATGTTGTGATTTGCATACTAACAATGTTTTGTAGGATTGTGGAATAGAAGCCCCACCAAAATATTCAAGAGAGTTTTTATCAAAAGAATTATGTGAAATAGAGGATGGCCAAATATTATATAGGAAAACACGCTTGGATGGTTCATGTGAGCGTTGCAATGGCTTGCAACGTATGCCAGTATGTCAACATATGGAAAGCATAGATGAGGTGGGACAAAAACTAGTAGAGTTTGAGAAGTATAAAATGGTGGCATATGCTAAAAAAGATGGGTTTCAAGAAAAAATGTGTGATTTGGTTGTTCAGAAGACTCCAGTGTATTAGTTTACATCCATGTTTCGTGGCAATATAGTGTATGAGTATGCAAGGCATATACATAGATCCTAATGGTTGGACACATAATTCAAGCTATGCAAGGACACACTTCCAGTTGGCAGCATAGTATCAGTGGTTGAATTTGCAAAGAACTACACTCTACAGCCATAATGTGAGGTGTAGTCACAGTATTACAACTCCACATAGGTTTCGATATTTGTACAGATAGCATTCATTCATGCAGCTGATAGTACAAAGGACCAAAGGGAGGTATTGAGGGAGTAGCACTTTTATATTAGTGATGATTGCACACATTCTCTAGAGTTCATGCAAGGTTGCTTCTATATTTTCTACACTGATTTGGCTTAGAGAGGCATAGCATATAGTTGACATATAATATGGTCGGATAACTGTGCAAAATAGTTCGAGAACTCGTGCATGTTCTACTAGTTGAGCAGGTTGCATGTCATTATAGGTGTACACCATATGTGGAAATTTTGTGAGGTCAGGCATGGAAAGGGGGAGCATGATGGTGTAGGAGCATGCATGAAATGAGCATTAGCGAGAGAAGAGTTAAATTTTAAAGACAATGCAAAGTTGACAGATGCAAGATAAATTGTCGAGTGGTGTAATGCTTTGATGGGTCCAAGTAATGAAGGCACGTCTTTAGTTCATAGTTATTTTTGGTCGATGGATGATACTAACATTGCACCATATGAGGATTGTTGTACACTAATAGGATCAAGCGAGCTACACTCTTTCCTTAGCTCAATTGCAGGTTTATGGAGTATTGATACATGGAAGATGGCATGATTTTGTTCTTCATGTACAATGCAAGCCTGTAATGATTGTGAGTCAAGGGAGTGGGTTGACAAATGGTTGACAAGTTATCTTAGCCTACTTCACACATATCACCCTCTAACAACATTGGAACTAACACAGATGGAATCATCAGTTGACTTTGACCACATATCAGATTTAGTTCAACTAGGTAATATATTTTCTTTCTTAGTTTTTAAAATTCCATATTGTTATATTACTTTGTAGTGTATTTATATTGTTGACTAATTTCAAGAGATTTGTTGCACATATCAATGTAGGGAAAGTTTATGCAATTATTGTAGATGAAAACAATGAAGAGGGAACAAACTATTACTTCTGTCATTATGTTGAGGCCAAAAAGAAATTGAAGGCCCCAGTTATAGATGGAGAAAACATCAAATACCCTATAGGCTTGGTTGTTGTTACTAGAACGTGGCTTAGAAGGTACCCACATAAGAGTGTTAAACATTGGCTATTTCAGGACTTTGACACACATTGTAAGATTCTTCATTAATCGAACCTTGTCGTGGAATCCAAAGTTTGTTTGACCAAATATGGGGGTAGACCTTTGAACAAGGTCTTGTGGAAGGTCTGTGAGTCTGACCATGAAGCAATGCTAGACACAATTAATAGCAAAGTAGACCTAGATGGTTCATTGGATTAATTTGTAAGTACGCACATCAGTTCTTATTAATTTATACTTGTATGCACATTAATTTGTTTGATAACAATGCTATCATCTTCTTTTACTTTTCCTATTTGTAAGTAACCTACTACAAATTGGTTGGTGTCCCGTTGTAGAAAATGCAGATTTATGAGCCATCCAAGAGAATGTCAGCCAAAAAAGTAATGCAACATCCTTATTTTGATGATCTCGACAAATCTCAATCATGATTTTAAGGCATTACAAAAGTGTGTGCAAAGCTTGCTGAGGGAATTTCAAGTTATTCATTTGAAGTTAACCTTATCATGAGCAACTATGGTGTAGAAATTATAAGAGCATCTCAAATTTCAACTTATTCTATTCATGAGAGGTGTTGTGTGCAATAAGTATCTTGGAAATCACAGTGTAGATGTATGACCATGAGTGACTAAGTTGAGAAACTGACATGCCTATCTGTAAGTTCCATATATTTTCATTTCATTTCCATTTTGGATGCTCTTTCTTTTTCTCTTTTACTTTGTGTATTTGTAAGTAAACTACTAAAAGTTGATTGATCTCTCATTGCAAAAAATGTTGATTTATGAGCCATCAAAGAGAATCTCAGCCAAAAGAGCAATGCAACATCCTTATTTTGATGATCTTGAGAAATCTCAATTCTAATTTGAAGCCATTATAAAAGATTGTGTCAAGCTTAGTGAGGGAATCTCAAGTTACTCAATTGAAGTTAACCTCATAATGAGCACCTATGATGTATACATTTAAAGAGAATCTCGAATGTATGAGTGACATTGTAAAAGATCTATGAGAATGAAGTTCCCAAGGAATTGTAATGAGATTTACTCAAATATTGTAATTTTAGAGTTCATGTTTGGTGTACTAGCACCTTGTTCTGTAAATACCTTCAATAGGAAAATTTGCAAAATTTAAATTTTGAAATGTAAAGAATGTGAAAAAGGTCATGTGAAGGTCATATGTAATATATTCAAAGTCTCAAAGAGGTCATTAGGTGATTAGAGAAGTGATATTGCACAAAATATGTCATTTGTTGTAAAAATGCAAAACTTGCATTAGTTGCACAATTGCAAAATTAGTAAATAAAGGATGATGTTTTCTATATTTGCAACACTTTTCCTTTTTTTTTCAATCTTGTGTAGATTGTATAACACCTTATACTTGGATTTTTTATTAGTTTTCAAATGTAAAAAATGAATTTTGAAATGTAAAATGTATGTAAAAGGTCATGTGATATAGTCAATATGATGGCTTATGGATTGATGCAATAGGGGGAGGCCTACAACACAAAAATTCACAATTCCAATATGCAAACACAACTGTTAGGCCATAAACTCCTCACAATTTCATCATTTCTTCAAAATCACTCTTTTCCCTTGTAGCACTGGGAATCAACTCAATCGGGTAACTTATCTCAATGACACCACATCAATCCATGAAATGAACCTCTTCAAGGACCCATTTGAACAAAATTTGACATACTCAAAATCCACCTATGATCATTTCAGACCAGAGCACTCAAATTTCACCTTTTCACCATTTTAGGCTTCTAATTAGCCTCTTTTTCCAAAGCAACTATACTTGAAACTTATCCAAACCATAAAAAACCTTGGGGAAGAAATTTAAATGTGTCAAAACCTCCAAAACCACAATCAGACTTTTGACATACCACCATACAAAGGGTAATCCATAAAACCCTACTTTTTAGCCAAAACCCTAGGGGTTTATTGAAAAAGTCACTTCCTAATCTACCCAAAACATAAAACCTCTTCAAACAAGTTTGAATTGGTCTACACAAGCTTAATCAAATATGAAATAATGCTTCCTTCTCACAAAACTCACCTTGGCCCACCAAAACCTCCACTTTTCATGAGGAAACTCATATTTTCACATTAGGGCATCACACCCAACACAATATCAATCCTCCCTTTCACAAAAAATCTTGAAACAAACTATTCCCAACTAAAGTAATCCCATTCCACCAATCACAGTAGTCATAGGGGGTGGAATGGGAAAAATTTACATTTATGTGACTTTGAACACCCCAAAAATAGGGTTAATAGGGCAGATTAAGAAAATCTAAGATAAAATTCACAAATTTAAAATAAGACTCTCAAAACTTCTGCAAATGCAAGTTAACACATGCTATAAGATATTTCCATAGTTTGCAAGTCAAAACACCCTTGTACGAGATCGTACAAGCTTGCCAAGAATGAAAAAGAATAGAAAATCTAATAAAAAGCAGTGCTAATCAACTTTATTGCTTCAAATCTTCAAGATCCCCCTCTCATCGAGTCTTTAAAATATATTTATAATGTTTTTGCTTCAAACTAAACTTTCCCAATGGATCTAACTACCTTTTGAACCCTTAACTATTTGATCCCTTAAGAGTCCAAAGTGCGAAATGACTACAAACTTCAGCATGCTGCTACTCAGATACCGTGATGCTTAGAAATTTATCATTTGATCCTACAAGATCATGTTGGGTACCTCTACAAAAACCTCTCTCAGTTTTGGCTATCTCGAAGTGGTTTTCCTGTGACAACGAATTTTCACTTGATGGAAAAGTGTCAAATGCAAGTAGTGCAAAGTTGCAAAGTGGTGCAAATTTCATTCTACAACTTTTGTGACCAAACAGACTATTCCAACATGTTGAAATAGATATTTTTATGTTATGAATGGTCCTCTTTAGCACCCAAACATGCGGAATCGCTCCAAGCTACGTTCAACCAGATCGATTCCTTAAGAGTCCAAAGTGCAAAATGGCTGCAAACTTCAACATGTTGTTACTCGAATACCATGATACTTAGAAACTTCTCATTTGATCCTATAGGATTGCATTGGGCCCCCCTACAAAAAAATATCTTGGTTTTGGCTATCTTAGAGTGGTTTTCCCATGGCGGTGGATTTTCACTTGATGGAAAAAGTGTCAAATGCAAGTAGTGCAAAGTTGCAAAGTCGTGCAACTTTCATTTTGCAACTCATGTGACCAAACAGACTATTCCAACACGTCTGAATAGGTATTTTTACACTAGGAATGGTCCTTTTTCGCACTCAAACACATGAAATCGCTTTGAGCTATGTTCAACCGGATCGATTCCTTAAGAGTCCAAAGTGCAAAATGGTTGTAAACTTCAACATGTTGTTACTCGGATACCATGATGCTTAGAAACTTCTCATCTAATCCTAGAAGATCACATTAGGCCCCTCTACAAAAACTCTCTCATTTTTGGTGATCTTGGAGTGGTTTTCCCGTGGCGGTGGATTTTCACTTGATGGAAAAAGTGTCAAATGCAAGCAGTGCAAAGTTGCAAAGTGGTGCAACTTTTGTTCTGCAACTTGTAAGACCAAATGGATTATTCCAACACATTGAAATAAGTATGTTTACTCTAGGCATGGCCCTCTTTCACACCCAAACATGTGGAATTTCTCTGAGCTACATTCAACCAGATCAATTTCTTAAGAGTCCAAAGTGCAAAATGGCTGCAAACTTTAGCATGTTGTTACTTTGAGATTGTGATGCTTAGAAACTTCTTGTTTGATCCTATAAGATCCTGTTGGGATCCTCTACAAAAACCTCTTTCGGTTTTGGCTATCTCGGAGTGGTTTTCCCGTGGCGGCATATTTTCACTTGATGGAAAAAGTGTGTTAAATGCAAGTAGTGCAAAGTTGCAAAGTGATGCAACTTTCATTCTACAACTTATGTGACCAAATGGACTATTCCAACACATCTGAATAGGTATGTATATGCTAGGAATGGTCCTCTTTTGCACCCAAACACACGGAATCACTCTGAGCTACGTTCAACTGGATCGATCCCTTAAGAGTCCAAAGTGCAAAATGGATGTAAACTTCACCATGTTGTTACTCAAATACCATGACACTTATAAACTTCTTGTCTAATCCTATAGGATCATGTTGGTCCTCTCTAAAAAATATCTCTCAATTTTTGCAATCTCAGAGTGGTTTTCTTGTGGCGGCGGATGTGATAGATTTTCACTTGATGGAAAAAGTGTCAAATACAAGCAATGCAAAGTTTCAAAGTGGTGCAACTTTCATTCTGCAACTCATATGACCAAACAGACTATTCCAACACATCCAAATAGGTATATATACGCTAGGAATGGTCCTCTTTTGCACCCAAACATGCAGAATCGCTCTAAGCTACGTTCAACCGGACTGATCCCTTAAGGGTCCAAAGTGCAAAAGTGCTACAAACTTTAGCATATTGTTACTCGGATACTGTGATGCTTAGAAAATTCTTGTATGATCCTACAAGATCGTATTGGGCCCCTCTATAAAAACCTCTCTCATTTTTGGCTATCTCGTAGTGGTTTTCCCGTGGCGGTGGATTTTCACTTGATGGAAAAAGTGTTAAATGTAAGCAATGCAAAGTTGCAAAGTGGTGCAACTTTTGTTCTACAACTTGTGTGACCAAAAAAATTATTCCAACATGCCCGAATAGGTATTTTTATGCTATGAATAGTCCTCTTTCACACCCAAACATGCGGAATCACTCTGAGCTACGTTCAACCAGATCGATCTCTTAAGGGTCAAAAGTGCAAAAGGGTTGCAAACTTCAATATGCTATTACTTGAATACCATGATTCTTAGAAACTTCCCATCTAATCTTATAGGATTGAATTGAGCCCCTCTACAAAAACCTCTCTCAATTTTTTCTATCTCAGAATGGTTTTCTTGTGGTGGTGGATTTTATGTGATGAAAAAAGTGTCAAATGCAAGCACTACAAAGTTGCAAAGTGGTGCAAATTTCATTCTGCAACTCGTGTGACCAAACAGACTGTTCCAACGCATCTAAATAGGTATGTTTACACTAAGCACGGTGCTAATTTTCACCCAAACGCGCGGAATCACTTTGAGCTATGTTCAACCGGACTAATCCCTTAAGGGTCCAAAGTGCAAAAGGGAAGCAAACTTTGACGAGCTATTACTCAAAAACCATGATTCTTATGAACTCTTTGTCTAAGCCTATGGGATCACGTTGGGCCCCTCTATAATAACCTCTCTCAGTTTTTGTTATCTCGGAGTCGTTTTCCTGTGGTCTCCAGTTTTCACTTGATGAAAAAAGTGTCGAATTGAAATAGTGTAAAGTTGTAAAGTGGTGCAACTTTCCTTTTGCAATTTGTGTGACTAAACTATCTACTCCAATGCATCCCGATAGGTAGGTTTATGCTAGGAATGGTCCTCTTTCACTCCCAAACATGCATAATTCATCTGAGCTACGTTCAACTGGCTTGATCCCTTATGATGGCATGAAAAACAATGGAAAAGAGAAACATACACATGACAGTTGAGAAGTCCGAGTATTCCACACTAAAAGCATATGATCATTGGTGTAGAGCACCTTGTTCCTCCATTTGATGAAGAAGGTCTATTTCAATGGTTTTAGTCATTATAATGTTAAATAAGGCCATGATAGGCCATTTTGTAATCTTTCTTTTAGTTTTGAGTTAGTGTGGGCTCATTTGAGTCAATTATGTAAGTACGAATAAGAAAATAGCATTGGTAAAGGCATTGGAAGAGATTACTAACATTGCCCCTATTCAAAATTCAAAATTTAGGCCTTAAAAGCAAGACTAGACGAGGTGAAAAGAAGAAATTTCTCGAGAATAAGTTAGAATAGGTTGGAAATAGGGTGAGATTGTGAAATTTGACATGTTCAAATGGTCTACAAGGACAAGGGAGGTCAAAATTATGTTATGGCATGATTCCCTAATTTGGAATAGATGGATTTTGAATGAAAAAGAGAGGTTTGAGGGAGTAAAAGTGGGTAAAGTCAAGGGGCAACATAATTTTGTAAATGCTTCCCAATGGTTTTTTCCAATTGGAGGAGTGATTGAGAGCATGTTGCTTTGTTAAATAAAGCTATTCAGGGGTCTAGGACATCATTGAGTCTGTTTCTTATTTGTATTATAAATTATAACTTGCTTTCTCCCAAGTCCATTTTGCATACAAGAAATAATATTGCAAAAAATTGACATATAAATCTTTCGATGTGTTTATATGGTGACATATCAAGAACATAAAAAATCATTTTGCACTATCAGGATTATGCTATGAAAATGTTTAAAGACTATTGAAGATAAATGTTTGTATGATAATGTGTCAAGAATTTAACCACTTCATCTACTCTGAATATTATGTTTTGCAAGTGTTGTGAAGATTATGTATCCTTTGCTTAATTGAGTTGTTCCAATCAAAGGATTAAATATATTGAAATATTCTTATGAATCATTTCATGGAATACCAATTGAAAACGTGTCTTTTCCTTTTAGATAAAGTTGTTTAGCACCAATCAATTAATATTCAAGACAGACCATGAAGGACAACAATGATCAATGTTAGGGCTAACCAATTAATAAGTATACAAGTGAATAATTCAAGCATGTACATGTGAATAAGGGAAGCACAAGTACATAAAAACATTTAAGCTTTGAAGTATACACACGAATACATGGGTATGTGCAGGATCATGATGGGCCAAAAAGTGCCGATATGATGGGTATTTGTAGGGTATGTGGATGACTACATTTTTACCCAAAATTAATGAAACTAAAAGGGTTTTTAAAGGAGATTCTCAGCTTTCCACCAATATAAATTATGCTTTGCTTTGAATTTAATAAATAATTATTATTCATTTTCTATTCAAATTACAGTAAAGTCCCGATTGAAAAATCTATAGCTTTCAAAATCACATTTTTGAATCCAAAACATGCATCACATTTTATGCTTCATACTATAGGATTAAAAATTTGCTTGAATTTCATGAAGTTTTGACCAAGTTAAGGTGGTCAAACATACAAGTTTTATATTTTTAAAAGTTGTAATAAAAAAATCATAATTAATTATTTACTTGGAAAAAATTACAAAAAAATATGCATCACATCAGGACATGATTCCTCTACTTATATCTAAAATCTTATAAAAAAATATTATCATTTTATTGTGGTTAGGGTGGTCAGACAAACACCTACTTCTTATTTTTTCCTTGAAATTTAAGTACTACTGCATTGAATTTTCAAAAATATCACCAAATATATTTTATTTTTTTAAATAAACCTGGTAGTTTAGAAACTACACTTAATTTTCTACAGATTCTATTCTTACATATTTTTGAAATAATATAGATAACTTATTCAAATTTTTCTGTCAAGTTGCCTAACTCTGATTTTTCTGAATTTTTTGTCACTTAAGGGCCTATTTTTTCCATGATGATCCTACACATACCCACATAGTATACACAAAGTAATACAAAGTCTATGCATGAATACAAGGTATATGCATGAAAACACATAAGTCATAAAGTATACATCAGAACACACGTAAGTTGTAATGTATACACTTGAATACACGTAACTCATATCTATTGAACCATCTGTTTAGAATGCAAATATGGACACCATCGATAAAAAATATTTGTATTAACCAAATAGCCATGTAGGCATACATCAATATATTTTGATATAAGTATGAAATATAGGTACAAAATAGCCATATAGGCTTACGATGATGCAATATAGGCATACAATGTCAAATATATCCAATACAAAATATGTACAAAACTGCTATGTAGGCATACAACAAAGGGCTTTGGAATCCAAAGTCATTGCTCTCCATGCTTTGGAAAAAAATTCTTTCCCTTTTCTTTTATATCAGATGGCGATAGGTCTGTCACTCATTTATGTTGCACTCAAGGAGTGCTCCTACTGCTCCTCCTAGTGTTTAGTTCATGGTGAAGTTTTAACTGTTACAATAAGAAGTAAAGACATTAATATATAGAAATTACATTATAAAAAATGATATATTTAACAAAATAATCACTTACTACCATCTCATGATCTCTCTCCATGAGGGAAATATCCACACACCTATGCTCAGGCATGCTCAAGCCCTGTATAAACCATCCAAATAGAAATTAAACTATGAATCAATAATGGTTTGATTTTTCACTAAATAACATCTATAACAATGAATGTAAATTGAAATTTACTAATTTTCCTCATACCTCCCCTGTTAGAGCCATCAAGGATTGTATAGCAGATGAAACGCTGATCTCCATTGCCCTCGTCATATTCGAAGGTGTTTCGGCTTGCAAAAACAAAAAATAAAATAACAAATTATTCAATCACAAAAACTACAATATCGATCCACGCCATCACTTATAATGTATGAGATAATGACTTATTAAACTATATATTTCTGATTCTCATGCTTACTATTTTCCTTATCCATATCTTGTTCGAAAGGATGTGTTTTTAGGCTTTTACCCATATCAGGAAGCCGATGAAGCATTTGGTCAAATGCTTTCATAGAAATGTACGATAACTATGGTGGCATAGAGAAGGCAGTGAACTATTTGAAAAAAATTCCTCAAAGAAATGGGGTCTCATGGTGATGGAATGCCATTACAAATAAAGGCACGTCATGGCATTCCATAAGACCACATTTCTTTTAGGCATTTTTTTAGAAAGTTCATTTCCTTTTGTATGGTATTATTGCTTACTATTATGCTTTGATATATATTTTTCCAAGCATCCATAGTTTGTTGGAAAGCACCTATTTTAGGATTTTAGCCATAGCTACAAGGAAGTGAGTAGTTTGATAAAATGCTTTGGTACACATGTATGGAAAATGTGGTATCATAGAAAAGGTGGTGAGCTATTTGAAGAAATTCCTCAAAGAAATGTGGTCTCATGGTGAAGTAATTGCATCACTGCTTATGTTGACTTTCTAAACAACTATATTGTAGTTGAAATTTTGTCATCTATCAACATCTAGTTATTAGTTATGGAATGTGAAGTAATTCTTTGAGTTTGAATGATGTGCAATGCAATGCAATCAATGATATGAATATAAACTACACAAATCTATTAAGTACAATTCATTAGTTAAACTCTTTATTCTATTACCTATGTGTAGGTTTGAGTAAATCCACTGGCACTGGGAGGTGTTCCCTAGAAACCTCCAATATTAGCCTGTTCAACATCCAAAATCACATATTAAAATACCATTCATTAAACAATGCTATTAACATGTAATAAATTTATAATTGTTTACTAGTTACATACCCCATAGATAGGTGTACTACAAAAATAAGTAGGTGGAGGGCCAGTGTATCTAGTCTCAACATTGTGATGCTACAATTTTATTAAAATCATAAAACTAAATTAGTTAATCTTAAATTTCAAAATCAAAATTTAATAAATTAAATTCAATGACCATGCTAACTTTTACCTAACTATCAATGCCATATGCCTCATGCAAAATGTTAGCTTCCCTCTCCATCTCCATAGCTACAGAAGGATCCTACATAGCAACCTCCTGAGTGTCAGTGGAGTCATATGAACAAGTCACTCTGCAAGATTGACACACATGGGTTTGAAGGCCACCACTCAAAAACTCCCCTGGATGGTGCTGTAGAATAGGGCTAGTATGATGGATGACACTCTGGGTCAAAGTGTTGATCACTTGCAATGTATCTATGTCAAAAATCTCCTTTGTGACGAAAGGAATAACAACATGCTCACAAGGCGGCCTAGCGAGAGCTTGTCTCCCTTGCCACGTAGGATCCGGCTGTGCATCGGGTCTATCCTGAGTTGACCCCCCACCTCTCCTCTGGAAGTCCCTCATATCAAAATAATTTGGGATTTTGTTCAATATGAACTCATTGTATAGTTTCCTAAGGAAATACTGTGGGACTTCACAATTGTTGCACAAAGGGTAATCAAAGACCATGTACCACCTATCATAAAAATATTTCCTAATCTATTGGTGGTGGCACCAATGAATAGGAAACCTCTTCACATTGAGGGTAAGATTTTGATTTGTGCGTGGGTCAGTGAATAATGAGCACAAATCACTTCTTGTAATTTTTAAATCCTTTACATCTTTATATGATAGTTTATATGCATAATAAGCCCTAACTGCTTGCCTCCTATCTTGCCATCCAGTTATTTGTTTGCTAATTGAATCTACATTTTTTTAACATATCTTTCAATGAACTTGCTAGGGTCATTCTTTCTATGGTTGAACCATTTGGATCACTTAACCTACTAACTAAATCCTCGATTTGCTTTTTGTTGTTATCAATTTCACTCATCAAATTTTGTTGAGTGCCAGGAGGGTGTTGAGTGATTGATGGAGGAGGTTGTTGTTGCGGTTGATTTTTTTCTTGAGGATTTTGGTCTTGAGGAGTTGGTTGATCTTCTTGTTGAGGATTTTGAGGGTTTGCAAGTTTATTTACGTCTACAAATTCAAAAAAAATAAAATCAAATACAACCTAAAACTAACAAATTCAATCTAAAACTAACAAATTCAAAACAAAAATCAAACAGTCCTTACCTCTCACACATCCTCATCATCATGGCGCCATCCTTGCGAAGAAATAGCAACCCTTCGTGAATATTTTTGCACAATGCCTCCTCCTAGAACATGAGCACGAAAAATAGGGGTTTTGGTCGTGAGCACAACAAAAAAAATATTTGAAATGAAAAATGAATGGCTTTCACTTTTTTTTTTAATTTTAACATTTCATAACATGCTCGTGTTATGAATTTTCAAAAAATAAAATTGAAAGTGGCCACAAATTAGCTACCCATATCCATGCACTCACCCACATACCTCAAAGGTAACCAAAAATAGTAGTATATTTCATGTAATTAAAAAATCTAACCCTTGAACTATAATCACAAGATCCATGTATAAAACATGTCAATGAAGAAAAAACACATCTAGGAACTCCCACTGCATGGGTAATGTTAAATTTAAAAATAGATCATGACATTACCAATTCTACCAATAAACACTTATACCAAATGTGTGTTTAATAATCAAACCATATCATAACAAATAACAATCAAAATGATCGACACATGGGTATGTGCAGGATCACCATGGAAAAAATAGACCCTTAAGTGGCAAAAGATTTAGAAAAATCAGAGTTAGGAAACTTGACGTAAAAATTTGAATAAGTTATCTATATTATTTCAAAAATATGTAAGAATAGAATTTGTATCAAATTGAATGTAGTTTCTAAACTACTAGGTTTGGTTTAAAAAAAAAAAAAAAAATTATTTGGTGAAAAATTGAAATTTCAATGTAGTGGTACTTAAAATTCGGAAAAAATAAGAAGTGGGTGTCTCTGTCGACCACCCTAACCACAATAAAATGATAATATTTTTTATAAGATTTTAGATATAATTAGAGGACTCATGCCCCGATGTGATGCATATTTTTTTGTAATTTTTTCCAAATGAATAAATAATTATATTTTTTAGTACAAATTTTAAAAAAATAAGAAAACTCATATGTCTAACCACCTTAACTTGGTCAAAACTTCATGAAATTTTTTTTTTTTAATCCTATAGTATGCGAAGCATAGAATGTGACACATGTTTTGGATTTAAAAAATGTGATACCGTTTGAAAGTTATAGATGTTTTTCAATTAGCCTATCAATCAGGACTTTAGTCATAATTTGAATAGAAAATGAATAATAATTACTTATTAACTTCAAAATAAAGCATAATTTATATCGGTGGAAAGCTGAGAATCTTCTTTAAAAACCCTTTTCATTTCATCAATTTTGGCTAAAAAAATAGTCATCAGCCACATACCCATCATATTGCCACTTTTTGGCCCATCATGATCCTGCACATACCCACATGCAAATCAAATTGTTGCATAATCTCTCACAACATGTCACCATAAATCTCCCAAGTATACCGCATGAAACTATGTGAAAAAAAACCTTGAGGAAGTATCCATAGAAAAATAAGAGAAAACCTATATATCATATCCATAACATGTCCTCCTACAAACACCTCAAAGTGCTAAGTTGTGTCAGGTAAGATCTCCTTCAATAACTCCAAATGAAAATCCTTAACAACATCTAAATGTTGAATCTCATTATTTAAAAGTAAAATGTATATATTTCATATCACCAACATGGATGTAAGCCTCTCCAAGGAAGATCAAACTCACATCGGTTTCCCAAAACTAGGAATGAGCCCAATACATCTCCTAAACTCATCATCAATAAATGAGATCATAAGAAAAATAATATTTAAAAGGTCATAAACATGTCAAACACTCCTCAAATGAGCCCTCCAAAAATAGAAATCATAGCTCAAGATCCATCTGCATGAGAAGGAAAATAATAAAACATAATTTATTAGAAAAATAGAATGGGATAACCTCACAAATGATTATCTATTGAGTAGACAAAGAATTGGGAATGAGAATACTCCTCCAAAATACTTAAGTCATTGTGACTCACATAGAAAACAACTTCCTCTCAAATCCATCATGAACTTGCATCCATATGTAGGTGAACGCTACTCAGTCTTCTTTTCAAAACTTCCAAAGAGTAACCATCTCAACAACTACCTTACCCAAGTCTCCAAGTATCAATGAGCAATTGTAATTGTTCAATTCATGCTAAAGTCTAAATGCATCATTGAACTCCCATGAATCTCTCAAGAACATGACCAATGAACCAAATACAAAGAAAGCTAACTAGACCATTATCAAAACTCCAACCATGGAATAAAGAACTCAATCGTAGAATCATGGTCTAACAATATCATTCCAATAAAATAATACACAACACCAAACCGGTCCTCTCAACCAAGGATCACCTATCAAAATTAATAAGTAATAATCCTGACACCTTAGCCAAAAAAATCCAAGAGTCCTTCATGGCTAACAAAGATGTCACCTTCTCCACTCATATTAAGATAACCACCTCCTAACAATGAAACTAGTTTGTAAAGAAAACTCGTTACAGTAATAAGATCCACAAGATCCTCCATGACACTAGAAACCACTGGAAAAGTTCCTCCATCACTAAGAAATGAATCCAGATCACTTCCAAAGCTCCCAATAAACCATGATACCAAGCTCTCTAGAAATCATGATAAAAAACATGCTTCAAGTACCCATAACACACTATCTAGGTGCTCAACATAATCCATCCTCTCATCTCAAAGTAACATACCAATGCATAAATGACCACAAACAAGGAAAAATATTTTTTTTTACATTAGCATACAAACAATATCATGGATATATATAGTCCACATTGGAGTCATCCCAATATAACCAAATGGGTGATTATCCCACAAAAATACACACATGAGATATCTATTAAGTAAGCATCGTAGTGTACTATATCTAATAAACATGAATTATCCTAATGAAAATAATCATTTAATACATTTAGATATGTGCCACTATGCTATGTAGAAGTAGTAGAATCTAGTGGAATATTGATGCATGTCTCTATTACTTGATAGTTCAAATGACTACACAACTAATCCTATGATCTACTTAGATCAATTATATGAATATGAAAATATGTAGAAAGAGAATAAAAAGGAGGGGTGGATATTTAACTTTTTTAGTACCATCCACATGTGTAAGGTTATCCAAGGGAACATAAAAAATAGACGGAGATTCAAAATAATATATCTATAACTCCATGATCATGATCCAAGAAATGAAATAGTTCTCTATGTGATGTAAAATATCTAAAAATATTAAGATGTTTTATCCTATTGACTTGGTCATTATTGTTTGACCATACTAGTTTTTATTCAAAATCACATGGCTCAAGAATTAGTCTAGTGAGATAGAGTAACTGATCATACTATATGTATTTTTTTTTACTTTAGAATTATCATATAGGATAGTTACACCCTTTAGTAATGAAAAAAGTATCCCTTTTTCCTTGATTTTGAGAATAATTATCATTGGATTAACCTAATTTTTCCTAGGTTTAATGTTGTAATGTGTTGTAACACATTCACATTGATCTTGGGCCCCTTTTTAATAAAATGTACTTAATTTGTACTCTCTTTTAAGTGTTGTAAAGTGTTGTAACACACTTTCACATTTATCTAGGGTCTCCATAATTAATTGTGGTTAATTAGAGTTAATTAGCCCCTTTAATTCAAATTTAAGCCTTATTTGTGATATCTCCTGAAGACCTGCCCTGAAACCCATTATTCAAATTGCATAACATTTAATTGGGAAAATTTTAGGTCCTAGAAATTGGTGCTAGGATCCATTCACCCTAGGTAGCAAATAGGTCCTCCCTCTATAGTACCCCCTTTATTTGCAGATTCTACATGGGTTTTTGATGTCCTTTCATTCCCCGAAGGCAAGGTCCTAGAAAACAGCATGCCAAGACCCATTCACCCTAGGTGGCAAATGGGTCCTCCCTTAATGAGGACCCCCTTTCTGAATTTCATTATGGTAGGATTTTAATAATGTTTGATTCCAAATTTGGTGTCAGCTTGAAATGTTTGAATTTTGGGGTTAATCTCTTGATTTAGTATAAATATGGGCTTAATTCACATTGTTTCTCCTAACAAAATCTAGCAAGTTTACGAGAGAATTATAGAGAACTTCAAGAGAATTTTCAAAGGAATTTCAAGGTAGATTATCAAGGTTTTATTACAGCAATTCAAGATCATTTCATCATGACAAGGGTTTAGTGCATTCATGCATATTGTTGAGCTAATATAGTGAATGTAGCATTGGAGATATACTTGCAATCATTATTTGCATCTTACTTGAGAGATCTACATTCTTCATGACTAGTACATGTTAGATTGCAAATTTATCTTCCAAGACAACTTCCAAGGTATCAACATTACATCTTTTCATGTTCATGCTTCAATTACATTATTTCATCATTTGGTTTAATTACCTACAAGGGGTTTGACATAGGAAAATGCCTATTCACTAACAATCAAAAATTGTTTCTCCTCTTGAGTGTGTGTTTGTAAATTGACAAGTTGAATATCAAGTGGAGAAGAAGTTTAGAGCAAAATTGTCAAAGTTGTCGAGTTGCAAGAACGAAGAATTGAAGCTATAGAATTTAGCACAGGTTTTTAGGAGTTGGCAACCAAGGATCCGAGAGTGTAAACATCAAGGAAAATAACCTAGATATCAGTTTCAAAAACCCTAACAGGGACCCATTTGCCACTAAAGGCGAATGAGTCCTTTGTGCCCTAAAAATAGGCTTCTTACAACAAGGTACACACCATTTTAAGCTCTCAAAACTCCCCTCCTAGTTGCTATAATAGTGAGGGTTGGATTCTAATTGTTATTTGCATCTTTTGGCTTTCATAATTGTATTGTTTAGTGCATGGAAAAACTTAGTGGTTCATCTTGATTCATTTTGCTTTCATGAACCCTATTTTCCACCTAAACATTAATGGTGAACCTGACCTATTGAACATTATAATTTTCTGATTTTGAAGTCTTTCATTGCATCCTATGTTATATCTTGCACTCATTTGCATCTCATTTGCATTGAATTAGAACTCATTTAGGATTTCTTGCATTGCATTCAAAATTGCATCTCATTTAGGGTTTAGATTTGCATTATTTTGCATCTTTCTAAATCTAAAAAGTAAAAAAAACAAATCAATCAGTATGCATATCATTTAGATCTCATTTATTTGAATTGAAAATTAAAAAAATTGCATTTCAACATAGGTCTTTGCATTTATCTTTTCATTACATTTTCACATTGCATTTCTGGAAAATCTAGAACTAAAACTCATTTCCTTAGACCTGAAACTGAAATACATTACTGAAAGCTTGCATATCATTCACAAATAGTTTAAAAATACCTAACCAAGACCCATACGCCTTTACTAGAAAATTAGTCCTTGGACAGGCCCAACCTGAAGCTTCTTGCATATGAAAAAGCATTAAAAATCACTTTGAAATCAATAGAAATATCTCAGAAAAACCCAACCATGACCCATTCACCCTTACTAGCGAATGAGTCCATGTTAGCTACTAATTTGCATTTTCTAGAAATTGAAATCTCAGTTTTAGGCTTCTATTTGCTGCTGTTACTTTCTTGTTTTAGTTTCTTGATTTTTTGTTTCATCAAATTCATTGCATTTAGCTTAAATTGCTTCATTTTAGTGCATTGTTAAAAATCAAAATTTCATCTACAACATTTCATCTTTAGTTTATTGCATTATGTAATCAGTAAATTGCATTGCTTAGAATCTGAAAATTGAATTTCATTTTAGGTTGTTGCATTGCCTCTTTCCATTTAGGGTTTGCACACTAGGTTTGTAAAACTTGCATGATCTTTACAACTTGGTGTCCTATTAGCAATGCTATTGTAAGATGTAGTTTGAGGCTCATGTTATCCTATGATATCTCACTCGCTGTGGATCTTGGGTTTCCTAACTCTCTTTCTAATAGTGTTGATAATCAACCCTCTATGGCTCATATTTTGCATACTTCATTTCCCATGACTTACCCTCCTACAACTAATGTGCTTAATGTTATCAACTTCATCCCTACCATCCCTAGTTCCACTCAAGATTTGGGGTCTACTCAAAGCCATGGTGGAATCCCAATTCCATCCTCCATGATATCAATGTCTATTCCTACATACACTAGTACACAACCCACAACAACCTTTCAACCCACAACAACCTTTCAACCTACCACAACCATTCAACCAACCAAAAAAATCATACCTACTAACATTGTGTACAATTCCATGGGTATCTCCATGGGAAATACTTCTAGTCTTGTCCATTTGAACACAATAACTCCTCAACAGTCAGCCTTCACCAACCTAGAATTCACTAGCCATCCCCATACATACACCACTCCACCTTATTCCCCTCAACCTTACAACCAAAATGATCCTATCCTTAGCTCCCTTTTTCAAACTATGACATCCCTTCAACAAGTAGCAACACTATAGCAAAAAAAAAACAATCAACCTTTACAAGACATCAAATCCAACTCGCTATCTTTTGACCTATTAAGAGAAAAAATGCCACAAGTTATAGAAGTCCCTCAATTTGAGAAATATGGTGGAAAAGGAGATTGTGTTAGCCATGTTTTCACTTTCATGAGCTTGTGTTATGATTTCATCTATGAAGATAAACTTTTGGCTAAACTATTCCCTACATCCTTGAAGGATATCGCTTTAGAGTGGTTCTCTTCTTTTCTAAACAATTCAATTAGTTCATTCAACAAACTCATTGATTCCTTTTAACCACTTCCATATTCACATGGGTCCTAATATGGCCCTTGTTGATTTAATGACATGCAAGCATTTAAAGATGATAAAAAAGTGACTAATTTCATAGCAAGATACCAAACAATTTATTCACAAGTAAATATTAAGATTCCTAATGCCAACAATGAATGTTTATTGCCAACATACAAGATAAACTCCAAAGAAAACTTGAAATGTTGATATTTCCATGCTTCACATATTTATGTACAACCCTTCATGATTATCAAAATTCAACTTGCAGATGTGATGTGAAAAATCCCCCTAGTCATACTGAAAAACTTGAATCAACAACCCAAAACAATTATCAACCTTTCAAGAAGAAGAATAAGGGATTTTTACAACTAAATTCCCCTCAAACAAGTCAACAAACTAATAATCAAGTGGTTGCTATCAAGACAACAACTCCTTTTGGGGAAAGGGAGAGAGTTCACTACTTTTCCTGATACCCTTCATAATATCATGATGTAGCTTATTGACAAGAACATGCTTACTTTACCTCCTATTAGAGAATGTGAACCTAATATACCATTGCCTAAAGACTTTCAAAAAAGTGTGTATTGTCATTACCATCAACAAAATGGGCATGGTATAAATTACTGTAAGCATCTTAAACATCTTGTGCAAGACCTTATTAATAATAACCAACTTCAAATTGGAGGTGTGAATGATCAAGGTAATAATCCTATAGCCCCTCCTAATCAAAATTTGCAAATCTTTACAAATACCATTCCTAAACACACTATTTCATTTGTCAAATTTAGTGAAACTAAGAATGATGTGATGAATGTTGACACAAATGATGACAATATGGATACTATTAAACAACGACCCATCGATACTGTGGTAGCATTTATCAAAGCTAGACCTTATAAGGGATCAACTAAAAATCCTCTTAACATTGATTTCTCACAAAATGACATAATTAAACGTGCACTTGATGGTCCTCTTTGCATAGCTAGCCAAATCAATGATAAGCCTACTAATGGGATATTAATTGACTCCATCTATCGAGAGAATGTGATCACCGAAAAATTCTTATATGTGCATGAACTATACCAATAAACATATGACAAATTGAAAGCATGGATCAAGATGTGCATAATGGGTTTGCTTGTCCTACGATAGGCTCAATAGATCTCCCTTTAGAAAGTTGGACCGAAAACATAATTAACTATCTCATTTTCCATCATCCCATAATCAGACCAATTTCATGTGAAGCTAGGCTATCCATGGCTTCGCTCCATGAATGGCATCCCTTCGGTTATGCATAAACATCTAAAGTTTCATTTTTGGAAATGATATTTCTACTCTGCATTATAGTGGATTTAACCTTGCCTCAACCCGAGGGAATTTTTCATTAGATTTTTTTTGGCCTAAGCCTATGGAACCTATCAAGCTTATTTTTCAAATCATATCAAAAGTTCAAGGTAAATAAAATATTACAATTATCCCTTCGAAGCATGCCTCAACCTATAATTGAAACACCTATCCTTGACGAAGCAATGATAGAACTAAAAGCCCTTCCGAACATACAAGAGGAACCTATAGAAAAACCTCCCATAATTTCCTCAAGAGACCACGAGATAACAAAAACAATCTTGTTGTCCCTCCTAGTGTCAAAAAAGTTTACAAAGTTAAAGAGAAAGTCGTTGAACAACCTATAGTTGTTTCTTCTATTCCTCCCAAGGAAGAGAAGGAACCTATGATTGATAAACCCACTCTTACATAAACACAAATTGATAATTTATTGAAATGAAATTGAATTGCTAAAGAGTATAGACATAGACAACATGCTATTACTCATAGATTAAAAACTCAAGAAGACAAGAACAACATAGAAAATCAAAATCCAAACCTTCCTAAAGCAATGCATGATGACTCTATACTCTCGCCACAATATAAACAAGAACATTCCATGGACATTGTCAGTCGACCTCTAGTTGTGATAAATTTTGATGATGACATTGACATTACAAAGATTGATGAAGTGCATGATGAGTTAAACACATTGTTTTCTTCTTCTATGACCTTAAATGAAAAATATCCTAAAAAGAGTGTTGAACCTGGTGCTTCACCTAGTTCAGCACTTGCTCTTGTCCCTTTATATAGTTGACTGCCTTCCATTTATACCGACTGAGATTGGGATACGAATGACCTACTTTAGGTTAACTCGCATGTGCCTAACTAGTCTTTTGCATTTTCATGTTTTATTTATGTGATTGCATGTGCGTAATGTAATTCCCCGTGTTGTTTCATTTGATGTTGCTCTCCCTCTCTCTCTTTGTGTATTCCTCTATATGTACATACATTCTTCTATATGTCATAATCATTTGTCTTGTGTTTTCCTTTTGGGGATGACACAAGGCATCGAGACATTCATGTCTCTTCTATGTTGACTCAAAAAAAAATCTTTTATCTTTTTTGTTTGTCTTATTTTTTCCTTTTGGGGATGATGCAAGGCGTCGAGACATTTAGGTCTCTTCCATGTTGACTCAAAAGGATTTTTTCCTTTTTTTTTGCTCTTTTTATGTCATTCTTCTAGTTCTATGAGTATTTGGGGAGTGATGATAGTTCCATGCTCTATGACAACACTATAGCAAAGACATACTGTTCCCAAATCCATAGATCTCTTATGTATTTTTAGGGGCAACCCTTCTTTCATATTTCATGTTGCAGCTTATTTCATAAACATATGACTTGGCATAGGGTTTTCTAAGGAAAGCTCTCATGTCTTAGGCAAAAAAAATGTCTACTTTAAAGAAATTTCTCATAGTAATGGTGTAGCACCCACTTTAAAGTGGGGGCATACATCGATGATATCTTTCAAAAAATTTCATGGCATGATTTTTCTTTTTTATTGTGATGTGTCCTCTTCTTGGTGGTGTCATTGGGTTTGATGTCCTCCAACAGTGTACTATCCCCCTTCATGGAATGATGTGAAAGAGGCATCCCATGAGTGATGATCTGACACCTTTGACTTGTACTCTCTTAGAGAAATTAGGCACAATGCTTCCTAAGAAGAAGACCTTACACGAACAAATAAAAATCCCCTTTAACAAAATTTTACATGATATTACAAAAATAATTTACAAAAATAATTACATTATGGTGCCTTACCAAAGTTTTTAGGAGGATAACTTCAATATGGTATGGGAGGCTAATATGATTCTCTCATTTTCCATCTCATTGGAATAACTCACCACTGGATAGACTTAGGTTCCACTACCCTAGAGTGAGCATAAACATTTTGGGACAACTCACCTAGTGGACAACTAAGGTTCCACTACTCTAGAGTGAGTAGCATATGTTACAGACAAACAACCCCGTTCCACATCGTGTTGGAACAAATGTGCTTGATCCTTTTGTTTATGTTTATTTTTCTTGGCCTTTGATAGGGTATGATTATGTATATTTGTTATTGTTGCATACTTCAGTGTCTTGAATGTCTACTTTAGTGTGAGTTTGACATGGGGTCATCCTCTCACTAAAGTGGGGGAAAAATGTAGTAACGAAAAAAGAATCCCTTTTTCCTTACTTTATTTTGGGAATAATCATCATTGGATTAACCTAATTTTGCCTAGTTTAATGTTGTAATGTGTTGTACCACATTCACATTGATCTTGGGCCCATTTTTAATAAAATATACTTAATTTGTACCCTTTTTTAAGTGTTGTAAAGTTTTGTAATACACTTTCACATTTATTTAGGGTCTCCTTAATTAATTGCGGCTAATTGGAGTTAATTAGCCCCTTTAGTTCAAATTTAAGCCTTATTTGTGATACCTCTCAAAGATCTATCTCGAAACCCATAATTCAAATTGCATAACATTTAATTAAGAAAATATGACATCCTAGAAATTGGTGTGAGGACCCATTCACCCTAGGTGGCGAATGGGTTGTCCCTCTATAGGACCCTATTTCTTTGTAGATTCTACATGGGTTTTTGATGTAATTTCATTACCTGAAGGCGAGGTCTTGGAAAACAATGCCAGGACCCATTTGTCCTAGGTGGCAAATGGGTCCCTTAATGAGGACCCCCTTTTCAAATTTCATTCTGGTAGGATTTTAATAATGTTTATTTCTAGATTTGATGTCGGCTTGAATTATTTGAACTTCAAGGTTAATTTCTTGGTTTAGTATAAATATGAGGTTAATTCACATTATTTCTCCTAACAAGATCTAGCAAGTTTACAAGATCATTATAAAATAATTCAAGATCATTTCATCATGACAAGGGTTTAGTGCATTCATGCATGTTGTTGACCTAAGATAGTGAATGTAGCATTGAAGATTTACTTGCAAGCATTTTTCACATCTTACTTGAGATTAAGATCTACATTCTTCATGGCCACTACATGTTAGATTGTAGATTTATCTTCCAAGACAACTTCCAAGGTATCAACATTACATATTTTCATGTTCATGCTTCAATTAGATTATTTCATCATTTGGTTTAATTTCCTACAAGGGGTTTGACTTAGGCAAACCCCTATTCACTAAAAATTGACAAGTTTTTCTCCTCTTGAGTGTGTGTTTGTAGATTTATAGGTTGAAGATCAAGTGGAGAGAAGTTTAGAGAAAAATTGTCAAAGTTGTCAAGTTACAAGATTGACCTTCATAGTGTAAGAATGAAGAATTGAAGCTACAAAATTTATCAAGGGTTTTTGGGAGATGAAAACTAAGGATGTAAGAGTGCAGATGTCAAGGAAAATAACCCAAATCTCAGTTTCAAAAACCCTAATAGGGACCCATTCCCCACTAAAGGATAGTGATTCCTTTGTTCCCTAAAAATAGACTTCTTGCAACAAGGTACACACCATTTTAAGCTCTCAAAACTCCCCTCCTAGTTGCTATAATAGTTAGGTTAGGTTCTTATTGTTATTTGCATCTTTCAGCTCTCATAATTGCATTATTTAGTGTGGGGAAACTTAGTGGTTCATTATCTTGATTCATTTCAATTTTATGAACCCTATTTTCCACTTAAACACACCCTTGCATGTCACCAACCAATCTACAAAATTACCATTAAAAACTAGACTCTCCTAGGGGTTGACCTTAGATAATTTGTTCCCTAGTATTCTAGCAACCTCCTTAAGATATTTTTATATGCCTCCATCCCTTAACACTTAGAGAAGGATGAGTAATCAATTGAATAAAACATTATCTAAGTACACAACTATCACCTAGATCAAATCAATGCCAAGTATATGATGAATTTGCAGTTATTAAAATGACATAGAAGTACAAATTCAAGCAAGAAAAAGTTACAAGTTCAATGCACAACATTCTAAATTGAGGACACATCGGAAACATTAATTTTTGTAAAAAAACCATCAAATTATACACTTCGTCAAATTTATCTATTCACATCATTCATGAAGAAAAATATTAATTTATATAATATTTAATTTTTGAACTTACCATTCAATTCTAGGTTATCTACTCCCATAGATTTTATTCATCGATAAGTTAATTTACACTTATGTGTATGCATATCATTTGATTAGCCTAGATTAATTTAAGATTATTTTCCTTCACAACTATAAATAATAATATTTTATTTTAATTAATTTACTGAGATAGGGGAATGGCCCTAGTAGTTGTGCACTTAGATAAGTACCACACAATTTCTTAAATAGTAAAACATTGATTTTAGAAATTTCAAAATAGTTATATAAGTGGGTTAAGATCTTAAATCTAATGTTTAAGGTTTTTGACATCAATTATATAACCACGTTAACTATGTCATCATTGAATTGTCTACAAACACCCCAAAAAAATGATTGAAACTTGTATATCAAAACATACATTACGAACCAACTTAATGTATAACATATAAATTATTATTTCTTGAATATAACTTTTCATCAAGCCAAATAATCTTGATCAATTTGAATAAAATTTCACAATAAAGTTGAAATATTTCATGGAAGCATACAAAATTCTATGATATAGATGACTTCTTGATAACACTATATCAAAATTTTATAAGCTAATCAAGCTTGAAGGGAGAGGCATTCTATTCTGAAAACAAACAAAATCGAATCTAGATTTTCCTTCATATGTGTGATACTCTTTTTTATTCTTTCCTACAGATATATGCATGCATAGAATTAATGTAATGGAACAAATACACGAAACATCAATTACATTGTCATTTTTATTCTTAGTAGAGTACTCTTAGTTTGACACGTATCCAACATAATTAGGGGAGAGGGCCCAATAGTTGTGTGGGGTCCAATAGTCGCGCACCCAATCGTAAATATAATACCCAATAGTCATTTATATAATGTCCAATAGTTGTGATTTGACTACCCATAATTAAACAAAATGTATGCTTTTGATCTAAAAAGCAACCAATCGTGTGATACCACATCAGCGCTCAACTACTCATGATGTAATGCATGAGAATTGGTCTCACTATTTTTTGGGGCCTTTTTGGACACCTTGACAAAAATGCATGCTGATGTGGCATCATATTTGATGATGTGGCCCTGAAACCTTAGTAATAAGTAGAGAACTTTCCAAGTAAGTTGCTATAAAAAATTGGGAGTGATTTGAAATTTCGACGTAGGATAATTAGAAGCGCGAAGTTAGGGTGCATGACTACTAGGCCCTCTCCCCTATAATGTCGAGCTGAAAATTGTCAAAATCATTTGGAATTATAGTTTCTTTCTACACTATGGTATGAGATTAAAACAAATGGGTGATTATCATTATTACATTAATAGGTAATTAAGAGCCCCACCTTCATTGCATTAGAGGATAGGAATATGTATTAAATATTTATATAAAAGGAGGTTAAGTGAGATAAAAATGATAGAATTAAGGTTTTATGTGTTATTTTAAATTTATGTCAATAATAGTTTTTAGATGTTTAGAATTTATGATTTGAATTTTTATTATGAATTTGAAATAGGCCTTTCTTTTTTTTTTCATAATATCTTGGTTGTATTTTTAACAATCGTATTTGTGCATTCAAAGCATAATTATATATTTTATATATATAATTTTTAAATTGTTATTTTAAAAAAAAAATTGTTATTTAAAAAAAAAAAAATGTTATTTTTTCTTTAATCTATTTTAAGAGATTATGGGTGAATGTTGATAAGATTCATTGGTTATCAAATAAATATAAATATTTTCCTTCATAGATGATTATGAATAAGGTGAAACCATAAAATATTTTTTTTGGTTAAACATACGCATTCATACATGCATATACATTAACCCGTTAACAAGGATAAAATATTATTTAATTTTAATATAATTGACTAAATCTTTGTTGAGTGATTTTTTATTTAGAACATATTTTAACATAAAAATCATGAAATTATCTATATTTTGAAATTAAGTTGGTGACTAAATATACATATTCAAAGGATAAAATTCAATGTAAAAACAATCAATCAAATAAATTAGAAATTAGTCTCCTTATATCAACCAGAAATATTACAAGCCAAATGCTCCCTTTTAAATCTCCAAAAAAATTGAACTATTACAATACATACTTCTAGAATGTCCTTTCAATTTTACTTTTTAATTTTTTTTAAGTTTCACACTTACAATCTGCTAAACAATTGATAATTTTATCAATATAAAAGCAATTGATAGTTTTGATGAGCTAAAACAAAATTTTATTATATACTAAAATCAGTCTATATTGCAAATACATTTCCTTATAGAATATTATTTATAATATCAAATAATTAAATAACATTATTAAAAAACCTCTTTTCATTTTGTATTATTGTTTTGCTTGCGGGCTCTGGGGAGGAGGGATAGGCGGTGTAGAATTCAAAGGTAATCTTACGCAACGTCCTGTTTTTTTCATTTGATTTGAACCTCAATTATTTAACTGTAAGTTGCCCGGTCACGTTGAAGCACAATTCCTCATCAAATAGGTATATATTAACATAAATCTAATATTACAAAAAATGAAGGCAAATATTCATAAATCAGTCAACGGATGAGGGGTTGCCTTTAAACATGTCCAGTAAAAGGTCTTGCACCTCCTCAGGCGTGTATTTGATGTACGTATCGCTTTCAAACCGGCTTCTGAATCTGCGAAGAAAGGAAGAGTAGGACGGTATCAACTTCTCAGTAATCGAAACCCTTAACATCTCTCGCATGCTGACGTCAGGTATCACCCATCCACCATGCCTTCTCTTCACCTCTTCCATCGCAGAATTGAACCCTTTTAATTTCTCTTTCAAACTCTCCCTGGACGAAACTTCGCCTTTCTCTGGAACTTTCTCGTCTCTTAGACACGACAACACCTTCATCCACGCCGTCCTCTCATATTTCACCGCGTACAGCCTAACTTTATTCCACTGTTTTCTCACCCACGCTTCCCCCAGAATACATTTGAGGTCGGAGCCATTCACTTTCTGTACTATGTAGTGAAGATTGTTCATGAGAAAGAGGTAGGACAGGGACACGTCTTTGTACAGATCGGATTTTTTGTCGAGCTTGCACAGCAGGATGAAGACAGTCCATCCAAGGCGGCCGGAGAGCGGGGCACAGAGATCGTTCCACTCGTTGTCGGGTAAGGCTTTCGGTAGCTCTCCTGGTGCGTCTTTGATTATGTTTGCCAAAGTTTCCCTGTAATCAGAGAGAAAAGAGAGATAATTCATAACGTATCTGGTGAGAGGATGAACAGTGCCCCCTGCAATGGGAACCTTAGATTTATCCTTCTCAACGGCCTTCTCAAATTCCATCAAAATCCCCCGGGCCGTCTCGCCTAGTTGCACCAGGATCCTCTTGGCCTGCTCGTGCACGCTTCGGCAGAGTTGTTGAGAATATGTGTCTTCTATGTCGGGCATAAGATCCGTGAGCGCTTCGTAGAGGTCGAGCACCCTGAACATTCTTTCGGGCGTCCGGCTCTTGGAGGCCACGGCCTCTGCGAAGTCGAGAAGCCTTTCTGTGCGCTCCTTGGCGATTTCGGCAAAACAAGAATCTCTCATCTTATCAAGTCCCTCGAACACATCGACGCACAGCCGCTTCTCTCGGGCGAACAGAATTCGGATGCCGATTTTGGTGGCGTATATCCATTTCTTGATTTTGTCATCCAGGAGTCTCCATTCCATTTTTCGAACATCGTTCAACCTCGCCTTATCCACGCCTAGATTGTATAAACTCTCTTCCACCACCGATTTTCTAGTGAGAGCGAAGACTCGAACGCATTCCCTCGCGTATCCACTCTTCGCCATGCGCTGCGCTATATTCCGCAGATCTACCACGGCGTCCAACGGAACCATGTTCAATTCACAGATTCTATTTGTTGGCAAACAGTCGGAGCTGGATTGGCTGCTGTCGTCGTCGTCACCGTCAGAAGATGTGGAAGTAGTGATGCTGTCCTCTGTGCTCGAACAGGAGGACTGCCGGGCCGACGACTGGCAGTCCGGATTGATGGGTTCGCAATTAGATAACAGAATTTTGTGAAACTCGTTCTGCAGACGGGTCATCGATATTTTCATCAGTCGCTGCGCGCGGATGAGTTCGGCAGCGTTGGTGCCGCTGGCGGACAAATGTTCCATGAGCCATTGGAGATTTTCGACTGTGTCCATGTACATACGGACTTCTTCGGCGGTGCTCTGAAAGAGCATTTTGCTGCTTGTATTTGTGTCCCATTTGGAAATCAATATCTCTGCTGTGGCTAACATTTCTTCCATATTTTCCAAATTATTGCTACCTAATCTGCCTGTAGTAACAAAGTTACTAAACGTCGGGAGCATTCTAAGCTTCTCTCTAGTCATGATGTCGGAGGTACTTAGATATCCTACAATATGCTATGCACAGATCACAATTCTACCTCCTCCTATATCTTCAATCTTGATCGATATTTGAAACTTTTAACTTAATGAACACAAATAAACTGATAGTGGGTCGGCAATTCGGAGCAGTGAAGAAATGCATGGAAAACATGCAATCCAAGCAAATATATATGAGACAAGAAAACAAAACTAAACTAAATTGTGTTCGACCAGAGCTCACGTTTGCTTTGGGTGGCCGCTTCCGCCCAGATAAGCTTCTTACTCGAAAGGTAAGAAATCGCTTGGAATTTAAAGCAAATATAACGCGTATAATGTCGAATATAATACAATTGTATGACTTTCTCGCCGCTTCCCTTTTGACCGGTTAGTACCCTCAGCTTTTTGTGTAGTAGGAACCTTCGAGAGCACGTATATTTGTGTGCCAAATATTCTGAAATTTGATGTAAGGTGGACTATGAAGGACATTGTCCCGGAACCATTCTGGAAGTCGATCACCTAATCAAACATGACGTTATAAAAAATATCACTAAGAAATATACAACCACGAGACGAAGTCATATCTACCCGAAAGGAATATTTCTAGTTTAAACGTATACTTGTATATTTATTCATATGGTTATCATATGCTAATAAAGGTAAAGATGCTCTTGTAAATCAACATTTTTTTATTAGGAAAATATATTTTAATTATTTTTTAAATATAAGTATAATGAATAATTTTTAAAATATGAGCATATTCTATTTAATAGAGGAATTGATGATCAATTTTAAGAGCAAAAAGTGTATAGTGAGTCAATCAAAATCTTAAATTATATAAATATCCAAATAAAGATAGGTAGTCAATAAGTTCAAAAAAATTAAAGCTGGTGTCTTAAAATATCAAATAAAATTACTTAATATGATTTTGAAATTTTAAAAGGAAACACTCCTTAATAAAGATTGAAGATAACATGATGGAATTTTAAGGATCTTAATTGATTTACCAAAAGACATCTGATAATAATTTAGGTTGATAGGTCCAATACAAATATCTTGTTGTTTCAAGAAACAAAATTAAGAAAATAAATATTAATATTTTAATAAACAAATAAACATGGTGGTAAGATGTTTTGTAGAAGCATTTTGGACCTTTAGTGGAATTTTTATTGTCTAGTCTCTACCTTTAGTCAATATCACCATCAAAGAGGTTGGAAATTTAGTAACTATACAAGTACAAAAGCCTCTACTCTAACTTTTGGTTCTTTCTTAGTAATGTCTATAGTTAGTTGGGTTGTAGGTCCTAAAGAAGAGAATTTGGGATCAACTATAGTAATTATGCCATATCTCTCAAATTCTTTGATTATCTTAGATGGATATTTTAATGCAAACCCACATAACATGGATGAAAAATTAGGATTGATAAGACAACTCAATCTTAAAATGATTTAAAAAAAATGTTAATCAATGCGATTAATAGACATCATCTTAAGGAACAATAAACTTACATAGAATAATAAAAAAGTTTGCAACATAGTTGAAATATTTGATATAGTTTTTATTACTAGAAGTTTGCTATTAGTTTCTCACCAAAGAGAATATTCAATTTACTTAATGCAAAAATTTCGTTTAAATCTCTACTTTGTATCTCTTTGTATGCTGGTTATAGTTTTCAAGGGTAGCACCAATAGAACCCTCACTATTTTATCTAAATAAAAAAATAAATCAAGTGGTGTGATTTAGGAAAACTATTAATTCATCAAAATTTTCTATTTGGAATCAAATAACCTCTTCAATGATAGATAAAAATAAATGACCAACATTGGAGGAGAAAGACATTTTAACACATTCAACCAATGATATAGTGTATAAATTGGATTTTCATAGACATGCATGAGGGATATTTATGTTGAAAGCAAAATAAAAACTTAGTATGCACCTTCCAATATCTTATGTTTCTTTTTTATCAAAATTCCAACAACTTGATACAAGAACATACTACTTTTCCTTTAAAGTGTTTTACTGACATAGTTGATTTCCCATCACATTAACCCTTAGAGAAAATATATTATGTCTAGCTTATTGATCTAGTAAATTTTAGTAGCATAGTGATAGCAAATCAACACTTTAAGAACATGAATGGAGAATAATATAAGAAAGATAAGCAAAAGAAAAGAAACACCAATATACATGGGGAAATACTTTCAGGTAGAAAACCCCACACTTCAAAGCATTGAACTAATGTATTAATCTACAAAAAAAAAATGTTACAATACAATTGCAATCTCAAAGTATTTAACATGTGGAGACTTACATCTCACTTAGAAGTAGACTCTAGAGGAAAATTGAAAGCATAACCCTAAAATGAATAATTCACCTCTAGTCCTCAACATAAAATAGTATTATTTATAGAGTCCCAAGTGGACACCTAGGATTTCCATGTGTCATCATCACATAGTTTGCATGCATACAAAATAAAACTCTTGATATGCATTTTACCACCACCTATGTAACAAATTTGCATGCATGCAAATGGTCCCACTTGACATGCAACACACCTTCATGCAAAGGGTCCCAACTATCATAGAAGCTTTTTTTTTCTACCTCTTAAACTATCATAATTTGTCATATGATATGATCTTTCATAATGTCCATAGTAATCAATGATAGACTCTTACAACTTGAAACATGCCATATAATTAGCTTCATAGTGGGTAACACAATGTGTGGTGCCTATTTACTCAAATTGGGGATGCATATCATCCTAGTTACTTACCATGTAAAATGACACCTACCCATTCTCAGTCTGACAAAGTGACATCATTGAATGAATACAAACATTGTATTAAAATAATCAATAAAATAATTCAATGTTAGGAACTTGGGATGATCCCACAATACTGGTTTACAATTTTTGGCCAAAATTGGACATTGAAATGATTTTTTTTAACTAAATCTTCACTTTCAGGCACCTATAGTTGTCAAACCATGAGGAATTTGAAGATGATACAAACTAGTGATTTGTGACATTTTGTCTGTAGATTCTAAATGTAAAATTTTAAATTTTTTTTGAATTATATTGAATTTCTTTTGCCATCTCCTTCAAAAACTATTTTTTATCAGTAAAACACAATTTTTAAGGAGTGATGCTAATCATAAACAACATAACCTTTTTTCTATGAAGGATAAAATTCTAATCTTTTTGAATTTAGCTTTGTAACTATGATATCTATCAAATTCATTTGGTTTGATAGTGTTTTATTAAATATTTTTTTCTTAATCAAGTTTTGAAGTCAAACCAATTACAATTTAGACATAGGCAGACCGTATACAACATAATTTTTTTTGTATGTATCGAAATTAAATTCTCTCTTACTGGATCAAGGACATCAATACCTAGCCCGAACATATTTTTTAGAATTTTTTTTATAATCTACTAATTTTCTACATGTACAAAACAAAGAGCTTGATTTTTGGTGAAAAACCTATGTTTAATTAAACTAAAAAAAATTACATAATAAAACTAGAATATATTAAAATTATGTTTGATGGATAGCTCGTTATGAGGATTACCATCATCTAGTTGGTTCTCTGAAGTTTCCTCCATTTTCATCCTCAACCCGAGCTTTGAAAGGAAAAAATTTGCAAAAAATTGGTAGCAAAGGGGGAGAAGGGGGAGAAAAGGGTGTTTGAGTGAACCCCCTTGACTCATTCACTCGAAAGGGGGTTTGTGTGAATGTGTGTTCACTTGAACCGCTTCAAAATAATATTAAAAATTTTGTTGGTTGAGGTGGTTAGAGCGAAGTCTTGGCTAATGTCTGCTCAAACCCTTGGTCAATGAATGCATTTTAATTTTAAAGTTTTTTCATATGCATATAAATATAAGATTATTTTTCATTTTTCCATATCATTGCAAGATTAATTCACATTTCTATCAAAGAGAGTAGATTTTAGCATTTTTGTCAAGGAGGTAGATTTTGGAGAAGATATTTTAGCTTTTTTATCAAGGAAGGCAGATTTTGGAGAAGAGAACTTGGCATTTTTATCAATCAAGGAAAATATTGGAGAAGACAACTTTGAATTTTCATCAATCAAGGAAAATTTTGGAGGAGAATGTACTTTTGGTAGAGGATATGTTTTGAGTCCTGTTTAAGTTGAAGAAGAAAATGGGGGAAAAAGGAAAAATAAAAAATAAGGCTCAATGAAATCATTCAAAAGAATAAGAACAAAAGAGGTGTGAACAAAACTTGGAAAATTATCATAGAAGGAAACAAGGTACATGCTTATTTCCTCTCTCTCTCTCTCTCTCTCTCTCTCTCTCTCTCTCGTTTGTGTGTGTTTAGGACCTTTACTAACACCTCAATATTTTCCTTATAAATCTATTTCCAATCATGAAATCCATGTTAGATAACTTGGATGTTAATACTAAAAAATAGTTAGATTCTTGCATAGACATTACGATAACTTGGAACCTCATTTTTTCCTAAATTCCTTATCATTATTTACAATTGCATTTTTTCCATGGAATTCTTAAGTTCAAGAATATTTTATTTAATTTGTTCAACTCCACTTAAATAGCTCATCATCTCTCACTTTCTTTGCTTGCATGCAAATTCATGTATCCAATTTATAAAACCTATTTTGCCATTTCCTTAAATTGAATTTATTTCCAATTTTATTTGTTCCATGTAATTCTTAAGTTCAAGAATCAATAATGATGTCATTTGGAAGTTCTACTCCACTTATAACATCATCTCTCACTTTTTTTTTTCCTGCATACATAAACTCATATGCAATACACTTGTGTTTAACCTAGTGGAGTTTTGATTTTTTCCTAAATTCCTTATCATCTATTTCCAATTACATTTGTTCCATGGAATTCTTAAGTCCTAGAATCTTTGATTTCATTTATTCTTGACTCCACTAATATATGCTTATTTATTTTCTCTCTCTCTGTGTGTCCTGTGTGTGTTTTTAGGACCTTTATTAACACCTTGAAATATTTTCCTTATAAATCTATTTCCAATTATGAAAACCATGCTAGATAACTTGGAAGTTAATACTAATTATTATATCTTTTATATACATGAATTTATCTTTTCTGATCATGGTGAGCTCTCTCTCTCTCTTTTGTGTGTGTTTAGGACCTTCATTAACACCTCAAGTTTTTTCCTCATAAATCTATTTCCAATTATGAAAACCATGATAGATAACTTGGAAGTTAATACTAAAAAAGAGTCATCTTGCATAGACATTATCATAACTTGGAACCTCATTTTACCTATTTTCCTTATCATCTATGTCTAGTTACATTTGTTCCATGGAACTCTTAAGTTCAAGAAACTTCAATTCCATTTTCTCAACTCCACTTAAAATTAACTTTGCATTTACATGTTATTGTGATTAAAAATTACAATAATTTGCATCTTTTCACTCATTAGGTAAAAAAAAATTGCATATTCATTCATTGGTCTAAAATTAACCTTGCATCAAGCATCTTTTTCACATATTGCTTTGAGGGTTAAAAAGAACAAGTTTCTTCATAGTCTTGTGGTTTTCATTTTTCCTTTAGGTGTGTATGCTCTTCTCTCGCACCATTTGGTGATCTTGAGAATCAAAAGCATCTCTTGGAATTTTTATAATCATCCACACATTTGGTTTTGGCTTTAAAATGAACATTATGCAAGTGTGAGAAAAAGGTCATTGTGTATGCTCTCTCCTTGCACTTTGTACGATCTTTGAGATAAAAAAACATACTTATCTTGCTTTTGTCTACCCTTAGAGGGCCTGCCTTGAAAGAGGGAACGACCTAAGCGGTACTTTGTTTCGGCTTGCTATATAAATATTCATGATTGTTGGGAAAGTATTTAATCACCTAGTTTGGATGTCCTATATAGACGAGTGTCACCCTTAGTATCTATGCGATACATAAAACTCCTTTCTAACTAAGGTAATGGGATTCCTCTTTATAGAGATAATTTCACGGGTAAGTGCACCAAAATGGTTCCCAAAAAGGGGGCTTAAGTGGCCACTTTTTTTTTCTAAAATCAAGAAATGCTGACCTTGGACGTGAAATTGAGGATAGTTACACTCAAAATTTTGAGATGGAACAAAAACAAGGATCGAAGTGCTCTAAGTCTACTTTTTAAACTACTAATTTATTTTGAAAATGGTTGAGATTAAGGGGTTCAAAAGAGGGATGTACAAAAATTGGTGTTGTTTTTGTCAGAAAAACATAACATAGCAACTCTTGTACGACCTGAGCACAGTGAAATTTTTTGTAGTATTTTTAAAATCTCTATAGTCAAAAGTTATCTAATAGCATCTAGTTGGTGCACAATTTTTTGATAATTTTTTAATGAATATTTGATTTTTTACTAATTTTCTAAGTGGGAAATTCCTGAAAAGAAGAATTTTGGCCATGCTCCACCTACAAATTTTTGAAAATAATTTTTTTCTTTTTTTTTAAATTTGTAGAATGGAGTCTAGTTTCTAAAAATGTAATTTATTTGAAATTTTGATGAACGGTTAATTTATAACCAAAAAAACACTAAACATTGCTTTTTGGCAAAAAAATAGACATACAAACAAAAGAAATTATGGATGAAAGGATTAACATTGTCAAAAAGTGAAAAAAATTACATCGTTGGATAGCTAAGAGAGAACCTAACATTACCCATGTTTTCGATTTTGTCAATATTGAACTAGATGAAATCTTGATGGTGAGCATGGACCCGATTATGTGAAAAATTGTAGAATTTGCAAAAACATGTTTCTAGCCTTGTTGGGAATGCCCTCCAAGCCTTTGGGTTGGTATTCCAAGGAAAATAATTTCATTTTTTCTTTGTTTTTAATGTGAAATAACACGCTTGCATTAAAACGCGCTTGCGTTATAATGCGAGCGCATTTTTTAAAAAAAAATCATAAGTGGCCAGAAAATTGGTACCCAACTTCATGCACCCACCCTCACCTCATGTATAGGCACCAATATTACCCCAAAACATAGATTAAGAACCAGTTGTTTTAAAGGCCAAAAACCATTTTACTTGCTAGTGTAGGAACGATCATTTTGAAGCTGTCCTATGTTCCACCACTCATTGTGGGGATAGGAAATCCCTCAAGGTTTTCATATCTTAGGTGGTAAGAGATTTTGGTGAGCCCGTGTCATTCAAGGGGGAGCTATTACCACCAAGATCTCTAGTTGTCTGCTTTGTCTAGGTGTTTGGAGCAATCCAAGTAGGGACTCAACAAGTAATATCTTTTGTGATCCTATGTTGTACATTATCTATGAGTGTCTTCTTACACATTTAAAAAATTTCACATTCAAACCAAACAAAACAAGTGTCTTTAGACTATTTTCTATGTTTGCAAAAATCAAACTTCATGAAATCACCACAAAATTGGTCAAAATTTAGTCAAAACCAAGCAAGATCATTGTGAACCACAACTGAATATCATTCGCTACAACTATGACACTAAAAACCACAACTTCCATTTCCAGAATGACACAAGTGACTATCATTCATTGCAATTGAGACTTGAAGTGACAATTTCCTATCATTGATTTTTTTGGGGGAAACTAAGATAAAACCATTTTCTTATCAATTGTAAGGATTACTTAGTCCTTTGATCACAGACTTGCAAACTTCCAGAACTGTTCATCCATTCCATCCATCATTGCATACCTTGCACATTGACCATAAGAAAAAATTAGGGCATCCTTTAGCTTGCATTCACCTTGTCGTAGACCTTAGCTTTGGAAACTTATCAAACTTGAGACTAGTCCATAGTGACTAAATTAGATTTTTCTTGACTTCAACTTTTTTTTCCATCATCTTATTCCTTTGTCATTTAGGTTGGCTCCTCCACTCACAAGGCTAGTTTGAGACCACCTTTGTCAAACCTCGTCATTTAGTCATTACCATCATTGAAGTCTTGATAAACCAAATTTTTAACCTTGGCTATCTTAGTTTGATTAAGCTACCTTACTTTGGGTTTTCCACAAGGTGCTTACTATTCATACCTTTAGTCATCATCCTAGGTCATATTACCATCATCCTCCCACACTTGCACTACATTTGGCATACCTTAGACATCATTTTTCATAGACATTACCATATCTTTGGACTTCATTATGACATTTATCCTATTAAAACCTTGACATCTTGTCACTTTGAATCCATAACTTGGTACCATCCTTAGGCATATCCTATACTTTGAAAACACCAAAAACATAGTCTAGTTGCATACCTCATTTTCATCCTATTCTTTGCATTGTCATTTAGACCTCACCACTATGTCTTCAATTTACCTTGATATGAGCTTCGTAGTCAAGTTGAATAGCAATTAGTTTGCAATGGTCAAGCCCAAAAATCCTTAGACTTCAAAAGAAAATTAATCAATCCTCCATACCAACCATCCATGAGCTCTAGTCTTCCATCCATCTACCCTCACTACCAAAGAGTCTTCATACCACCATTAATTCACCTATTAATGCAAGGTTAATTCACATGTAAAGGAAATATTTTAATTCTTAAGTCATTTGTTAGCTTGCATACACCTTGCTATAGGTTTTTGCTTTAGAAACTTATCAAACTTTAGAGCATCCCATAGTTCCAAAATTAGATTTAACTTAACTTAAATTTTCCATTATCTTAGTCCTTTTTCATTTAGGTTGGATCCTCAACTCACTAGGCTCTAGTTTGAGACCACCTATTTCAACTTTTCATTTTAGTCCTTATCAATCAATGATGTCTTGATAAATGAGATTTTTAACCTTGGCTATCTTAGTTTGATCAAGTAACCTTACCTTATATTTTCCACATGGTGCTTATTTTCCATACACTTAGTCATCCTCTTAGGTCATGTTACCATTCACATCCATCATCCTTTCACACTTGCACTGCATTTGGTGCATACCTTAGACATACTCAAGATATTGACCTCATTGTGACACTATTGACATTTTGACTATTATCACTTTGATTCTTCATCTTGGTATTATCCTTAGACAATATTAATGCCTTGAAAATTCCAAAAAATAGTAATCTTGCATAGACATTATCACAACTTGGAACCTCATTTAAATGCCTAAATTTCTTATCATCTTTTTCCAATTGCATTTTTTCCATGTAATTCTTAAGTTCAAGAATCTTTTATTTCATTTGATTCAAGTTCTACTTCATTTATAGCATCACCTTTCACTTTTTTGGCTTGCACATGTAAACTCATATGCAATACTTTTTCTTGACCTAGTGAAGTTTTAAACTCATTTCAAGCCTAAATTTCTTATCATCTATTTCCAATTACATTTATTCCATGGAATTCTTAAGATCAAGAATATTTGATTTCATATAAACTCAACTCCACTTATATAGCATCATCTCTCACTTTCTTTGCACAATATTTCATGACATGTAGAAAGGGGTCAACAAGAAAGAAGTTCTCAAGCAGAAGTCAAGCCAAATCTAGATATTAGATCAAATGAGGCTGAATAACACATGGTTGAAGATAGGGAGAAGGCCAAAGTTCAAACAATGCATGTTACAAAGGGGTCAGGATCACTTCCTTCTATTAGTATGGATTAGCATATAAATATAGCTAAAAATGTGAGAAAAAAAAATTCTTATAGAAATTTATATCATTTAGTTGAAATGGATGTGGAGAAACTGAAATGTTATGCCAACAAACCTACAAATATAAACTGAAATGTTATGCAACCAACCAACCTACAAATACTAGTAGGAGGTCAATGAATAAATCTATAAAGGAAATAATCAATTATCATTTCAATCATCTTGAAACACTTGAAAAAACCAAACTTTTATCATGTTTACTTCTTCATAATGAGCTGAAAGAGTCATTACAATTGTTGGGTGTACAATTGACATCGAATAAGAGGAAACACATGATACTACAAAAAATATATTATTGAAAATGTTAAAAAATGTTTACATTTTGTTGGGAAAGGATCTTGATCAATGGATAAGGCCATTATAAGAAGGGTGATGTTGAAATCTATTTTAAATCTAGATATGGGTATGTGCAGGATCATGATGGGCAAAAAAGTGGCAATATGATGGGTATGTGGCTGATGACTTTTGTTTTACCCAAAATTGATGAAACAAAAAGGTTTTTAAGGATATTCTCAGCTTTCATCAATATAAATTATTCTTTACTTTGAATTTAATAAGGGGAATGTGCAAGATCATCATGGAAAAAATAGGCCCTTGAGTGGCAAAAAAAATTCAGAGTTAGGCAACTTGACATAAAATTTTGAATAAGTTATCTATATTATTTCCAAAATATGTAAGAATAGAATCTATAGAAAATTGTATGTAGTTCCTGAACTACTTGGTTTGTTTGAAATAAAAAAGAAATATATTTGTTGAAAATTTGAAATTTCAATGCAGTAGCACTTAAATTTCAGGGAAAAAATAAGTAGGTGTCTGTCTAACCACCCTAACTACAATAAAATGATAATATTTTTTATAAGATTTTTGATATAAGTAGAGGACTCATGTCCCGATGTGATGCATAATTTTTTGTAATTATTTTCCAAGTAAATAATTAATTATGATTTTTATTACAAATTTTTAAAAATATAAAAAACTTCATTATGTCGACCACCTTAACTTGGTCAAAACTTCATTATTATTTTTTTTTTAATCCTATAGTATGAAAAGCATAGAATATGACACATGTTTTGGATTCAAAAAATCTGTTTGAAAGCTATAGATGTTTTTCAATTCTATCACTCAGAACTTTAGTCATAATTTGAATAGAAAATGAATAATAATTGTTTATTAAATTCAAAGTAAAGCATAATTTATATTGATGGAAATCTGAGAGTCTCCTTTAAAAACCCTTTTTGTTTCATCAATTTTGGGTAAAAAAAAGGTCATCAACCACATACCCATCATATTGCCACTTTTTGGCCCATCATCATCTTGCACATACCCTAAGTAATTATTATTCATTTTCTATTCAAATTATGATTAATGTCCTAATTGATAGGCTAATTGAAAAACATCTATAGCTTTCAAATGGTATCATACTTTTTGAATCCAAAATATGTGTCACATTCTATGCTTCACATACTATAGTATTAAAAAAAGTAAAATTGAATTTCATGAAGTTTTGACCAAGTAAGGTGGTTAGACATACGAGTTTTTATATTTTTTTAAAAGTTGTAATAAAAAATTCATAATTAATTATTTACTTAGAAAAAAATTGCAAAAAAATATGCATCACATTGGGGTATGAGCCCTCTACTTATATCTAAAATATTATAACAAATAATTATCATTTTATTGTGGTTAGGGTGATCAGACAGACACCTACTTCTTATTTTTTCCTTGAAATTTAAGTACCACTGCATTGAAATTTCAAATTTTCACCAAATAGATTTTCTTTTTTCAAACATACCTAGTATTTTAGAAACTACATTCAATTTTCTACAGATTCTATTCTTACACATTTTGGAAATAATATAGATAACTTATTCAAATTTTTACGTCAAATTGCCTAACTTTGATTTTTTGAATTTTTTGCCACTTAAGGGCCTATTTTTTCCATGATGATCTTGCACATACCCATTTATCAAGAAAAAGAAAAATGTCTGCAGTTTCAACTGAAATTGGTTATAGTAGAACCACACTAATATAATATGAGACAAAAGAGAAAGGTTTTGGATGATAGTTCAGAAGGAAATTGGGAAATTATGTGTAGAGCTCCCCATTTTGACAGGATTGAAGATGTTGTTAGGAACTTGATCTCAATTTTTTTGAATGATTAGACCCGTCCATCATCAAATACTAGAGATTTTATGAGACATGGGATTGGGCCCAATATTTATGAAAATCATATTAAACATTGGCTAGACAACACAACTTGAGATGTATATGAACTTTTATAATATGTATCCTCATATAAAGATTGTGAAAACAATATTTGAAAGGATAAAACCATATTATGTGAAGATGAACAAGTTTTTGAAACTTGATGTTGTCGTTATCATATTGAATTTAATCTCTACTATCATGTATTTTGAAAGATGAGAGAAGAAAGTTATGGTTTTAAAAATGCACCTCCAAAATAGGTAAGTTTTTTTCATAAAATCCATGTTATGTGATAATGAAAATGGACCTCAAAAAAACTGCATAAAAGGAATTTGTGAACCATATGGAAATTTGGCTAAATTTCCTTTGAGAAACGAAAATACTGACCTAACAAAGATAGTAAATTGAAAGAGCTACAAGTATGTAAAGTTTCAAATAAATTTTGGGAAAGAATCCACAAGGTGAAACATTAAGAGATAATTTCTCACTTGGAACAATTTTATCAATAGTTGACTTTGTAGAAAATTACTCTTTTGTACATAAAAAAAAATCAATTGAAATATTACTTTTCAAAGCACATCACTATTATGGTTCATGTGTGTTATCAACATGCACAATTAGAATTAGATGGTGTTGAGAGTAAAGATGAACAATGATTCATTAAGAAAGAATATCACTTTTATAAAATGATAATAAAAAGCATGACACACTTTTTGTAGAACATTGCTTTACAATTTTTTTTTAGAATTTGAGAAGCAGGGGTGTAAAATTTGAAAAGAATTTTATATGGTTAGATGGATGTGCGACACAATTCAAATAATCACATCCATTTTATGAACTATCTAGATATCATAAATTTTACAAAATACCACATGTTTGGAGTTTCTTTCAGAGTGGGCATGGAAAGGGCGAGCATGATGGTGCAGGAGCTTGTATCAAACATGCACTAAGAAAGTGTCAAATGAGTTATTCAGGAGATCATATAGATAATGCACATGATGTTGTTGAATGGTGTATGAAACACTTTGCATCAAATGAGGCCGACACATCTTCAAGAATGAACCAAAATGTTCCACATAGAGTGTTTTGGGAGATATTGAGTATGTATAAATTACATTTGAAAATTTGAAAATTTAAATTTAATTTATATATATACATGTTCACATAAGTTTGTTTTTGTACATGTATCTATGTGTGGACAGAAGATCGATGCATGAATACAAGAGGGTAGACAAAACAAGATCTTTTCATTATGTTATGAGTTTAGATAATCACCCTCGATGGAAATTATACATAAGGGGTTACTCTTTGTTTATGCACTGAGTGCATTGTGGGCAACTTTGATGCATGCAACAAACAAGAAATTGGATATGTTAGTAGATGGGATATGGTGCCACTATTTATTTTAGACTATAGAGAATGGGGATTCACTACTAGCGAGTCTCTTTATTCTAAGGAGATTCGCAAGGGGTGAACTACCCTAAACTATCTCAGGGAACAAAGTGAGAGTTCTAGAATTAGAAAGTGTAGATCACTAAGGTTTTCCAAACAAACTGATGGGCTCTCGACCAAAGGATGATAGCCAAAGGATGATAGTGTGGCATACTATAGTCCCAAAGGCATGCTAGTGTCTCTTATGGACTAGAAATTGAGAATGTGATAGAAAATAACAAAGTGACTTCTAACAATCAGATTACTGAGAATTTATAGAATGTGAGAAAATCACATAATGTAACAAGACTAAAATAAAGTGAAGTATAAATGATAAATTAAGAGAATAAGAGATATAAACTTCTCACAACAACCCAAGTAATGAAGCCTTCAACACATGAATATCTTCAATGCATGCATGCATAAGATCTAAAGAAAATGTTGGGGATGTATAGGGGTTTGCCTCAGTCAAACCCCCATTTTGGTGTTCCCACCTCCACAAATGGCTAGATAGATAGAGAGAAATAAAGTATGCAATGAGTGATAAAAGAAAACCCCGCTATGGAGGAGAACCTGTATCACAAAGTATAGATGTAATAGATATGGGATATGTGAATCCTAGGATGCTCACAAGCACAAGGTAAGGGATATAGTAGTTGCAAGGCTTAAATAAGCCACAAAGGGAGAGCAAGATAGCTACAAGAGCCAAGAGCGTTGTAGAGGGTGCTATGAGAATGCACTTGAATGTTGTAAAAGCTTGAGAGCTTGAGGTTGTTGTAGTAAGTTGTAAAGAGCTATCTAAGCAAGATATCAAGAGGAATATGGGGAATGTCCAAGATAGAATCCAAGAAGGAGAAGACCAAATGGATAAAAAAGATGACTTTTAAAGAGGGAAAAGAATTTTCCCGAGCAATTACAAGGCATCTCAATATGCTACCACTGACAAAAGGAGCTAACAAGTGGAAAACATGCTCAAAAGCAACAGTTTGAATTTTGAAATGTCATGAGACACTAGTGCATTGCACGAATGTCTACACAATGTGCTAGTGTCCATACATATCAGGCTACAAAATAACGAGAATGGGTAAAGGACAAGGTTTGACACAAAGATGATGTGTGAAGGTAGCTATTGAAAATGGGTCTTGAGCATCTTGAGAGGGAAAAAGGCTAATGAAAGGGGCTAAAATGAGCCTACACAAGTGCTAAAGGACTGGACACTACAAAAGATGCAAGAATGTATGTGAAATTGCAAGGGGTGCAATTTTACAACATTGCATTTCCCCCCCACTTTAGTGGGCATATGAATCTACACTAATATACATGCTAAAGGAAATATACTAAACATAAATAACATCATTGTATGAAAAGGATACTATAGAGGAAGCATATAACTCTTCAAACCAAAGAAGCATTCCCCCATACTGAAGACCTACAAAACAAATGCAATAGACAAGAAACACTTGTACAAGACAACAATGTTAGAACATAAAAATCCATTACATCATGAGGTTAGAACATAAAAACATATACACATAGGAACAGACAAAAAACTAAAATATTTGAGTCAAAAAAGTTGTAGTCAATGGAAATGGATGCTCCCCACCTTTGAGGCATAAACACAAGGATAGGGTTCCTATTTCACACTTCCTACACTCAAGGACACCTTAGAGATCTCAATCCAATAAAGAATGGAGGAAGAGATCTGACAATAAGCTTCAATGTGTAATTGGAGTTGACTTCCATTTACTTCGATTGCAATTCTCCTATTGGTCACTACATTTCACCTGCCTTGATGTGATTGGTCCCTTGGATTTCCTCTCAAGTATTTGTCTTATCCTATCTGAGCCTTATGTTCTATAAAAGGCCCAAGGGTTCCCATTTTTTATTTTAAGTTCAAAATTTGTGGATGTTGGAGGAGCATAAACTTTTTGAACCATAGATTTTTGGTTCCTATGTACTTCTCTAGCTCTTCTAGGGTTTTTCACCTAAAAGGAGAGAGTAGGGCCAAAAATGCTAAAGGGTTCATTCAAATTAGGATGTGTATGATATTGTAAAAGCTTAATGAGATGATATAAATGCAATTATATGAACCAATTGATTGGTTATGAATGAAAAATTAAGAATTATGATATGTTGGAAAACGCATTGTGTAATGCAACAATGAACTATAAATGAATGGAAAACTTAACAAAAATGAATCAAACTGAAAGTGTTCACCTGGAAATTACATTTGAAATGTTGTTGATGCTATTTTTTAGGCCTAGAGGGACTCATTTGCCATTTTGGGTGAATCAGTCCCAATTCTACCAAATTGTACTGAAACTCGTTTCTAACAAAGGGGTATCTAAAAATGTAAAAATCCAAAAAATGACCTTGGGATGGGACTCATTCGCCACCCATGGTGAATGAGCCCACTTTTTAATTTTAATATTTTCAAAGGTGGATTTCAAAGCTTTTGATATGCACTTTGATGCCCTATAGGGGTCTGCTTCTAAAACTCTGATTTATGAGTCTAAAAATGAGATTTTGTTGATATTTTGACTTGTTGAATGAGAATAAGACTTGAGAAACCTTGGAACTTGATCTTCAATGATTTCCAAGATTCCAAGGGACCTAAATCTACAAACAAACAAGAAGAAAAAAAAAGGGGAATGTTAGGGCATGGGGATTTGCCTTGTTCAAAATTTGTTTAGGTAATTAAACAAAAAATGATGAAAGAATGGAATGAAACATGCAATAATGGAATAGATTAGATTTCCATGATGACTGATCTTGAAAGTCTGCAACAATGGAGGAAGATTCAACCCTTGAATGTCTTTAGGAGCTTTCTTGATATCTTGCAATGATAAAACCCTAAGTTGCTTGAAAGATTGGTGGATGAATAATGAAGAATAGACGTGAATTGATTTAATGGATTAATGGATGTAAAAA
>VDFB02353493.1:134554612-134568901 GCA_007258455.2 Sequoia sempervirens
AATTGGAAACTCTACTAGGGATTACATCAAAAAATTTAGTTGAAGACCATCATATAGAGTCATTGGAGGAAAAGTTGTAATTTGAGAAGATTCAGAAAGAGTGATTTCGCTGGGTAAAAGATCAAAAATAATGATTTTCGTACTTTTGGAAAAGTAGGTGGCGACTCTGAAAGAAACATTGCATTTGTTCAAGTATGCATGGAAGAGGATCTCAATACAGCGGAGTTCATATTGGAACTCCTCCTGGTAGTAGTAGGTTGACATATAATGATCTAAAAATGGAAGGTAATTAGGGCAGACCTATTGATCGTGATGCTCCTTAAGTTGATTATGAATCTTTAACTTATGAAGAGGTTAAAGCACTGTATGAGTCTCAGAGAAAGGAAATAGAAGAATGGCAAAGGAAAAGGCTGCAATTGGACCAGCAACCATTACAATTAGGAGAATTCTGCAATGAAGATGAATACAAAAATGTGGGAAGGTGTTGGGCCCCTCGAGCGTCTGATATTACAAATGGAAATTTCTACAATGAAGGCAATACATATCATGCACAGAAGAGCACTTATCCTCCACAGCCATCAAAGAAAGTAAGTGTTTATCCAATCCCTCCTAGACAAAGATTGGCAAGTTATCAAGAATGTCAATGTGATCAATGTCAAGTGCAATGTCAATGTGATCAATGTCAAATGCAGCACAACTCTAGCCCACTTGGAGATTTCAGTCAGAATTTGCAGCAATATGTATGCCAGAATCAACAACTTGAAGCAGAAGAAGATGAGTATACTCAAAGCCAGGACTCCATCATAGATTCAGAGTGCAGATTTTCCCCTTTAGGTGCTTTTTTTGATATAAGGATGTATGAAGGGGAGGATTTGGGTTCACTATATGATAGAATGATAGATATCTGTTTGCAGATACCTTCTCATTATAGGCCAACAAGGGCCATGTTTGTTGAGAAATTTTTAATAGCATGGGAGCCTGAATCAATCTATTGGTTTGAATCGTCAATACAACATGCTTTTGATGTAGTGAATAAATTCATCGATGCCATGGAGAAGATAGGTATGAGAACACTATCAATGTTGATTCCAATGATTGTATTTCTAATGAGTATAGAGGAATTGATCAAACAATGTATTCAATAGAGGATGAGACATGTGCAAGTCAGAATGATTCATATGATTTCTTGCATGATGAAGATGAAGGTACAAGATATCTCTCTTGCATAACAGATTGTGACAAGGATGGCAGTGTGTGTTATGAAGGATCTAGTGAGTATTCAGATTGCGAAGATGCACCTATGGATTTTGATCTATAGCAAGGGGATTCTTTTACCTCTTATGAAGATCAGGATGAAGAGGCAATGAGAAATGTTGACTCATTTGATAGTGAATATATAGTACCTCCAGCTACAATTGAAAGCTACGAAGATACATTCGATGAAGAGGAGGTATGTAAATTTGAGAATAGTCTCCAAATTTTTTCATGCCCATTGCATGATTAGATGATGTTTTGCAAAGGTTTTCCCAGGAATGAATTTTAGGTATTTTAAGATCCACTTGAAGTTGACCAAAAGGTATTTTTAGATAAACAAGGGGATGCACGTCAAGTTATGGAACAAAAGACTGCGCTGGTAATGTTTCTATTTTTTCATTCTCTGATGATCCTGGGCCTATTTTTGATGATGACAAAAGTGATGAGTATGACCGTAATCATGAAAATGTGAAAACTTGTTTACTTAGTAGTGAGAAAGTTTCAGATTTGTTAACTCTTGATTATCAGAGATATATACATAAGGGTGATCTTGAAGCTCTGTGTCCAGTTGATGGTGAAACTTTTGGAGTTGACCAAATGCATGTGTCTATTCAAGAAGAGGTATGTGATTTTGAAATTTCTAACTCATGTGGAGAAGACATTTGTCTGCATACTAAGGATGATAGTGTTCTAGATTTGATTGGTTCATATATGCTTAATATTGAAGATTTGAGTCATAGGGGTATCAAAGAGGTGTAAAAGGTTTAAGATTTGTTTATTTCAAATAGTGTTGATATGACAGAATTTTTTGATTCTCAAAAGCACTTTGATGGTAAATTTTCAATACAGTTGGGAGAATGTTTCATAATACATAACAGTGAGAAAGATAATAAGGAATGTTGTATTTCATATGCATGCATTTTGAATGTTGAAAATAACAGGGGTTTGTCCCAAGATGTTGAAGAATTTGAACTACAGGATGGTGTAGGGATTTTAGGCCAAACCGAGCATGATGATACTCTAAGAACTTGCAATAACAGTGACAGGAAAGATTGCATGAGTATCTTCAAGAAGAATTTGATGAACTCGACACAAAACTAGGTGTTTGACAGGGGAAAGCTTGGTTTGAGTTTTAGATTGTAACAACTTAGGACAGGAGAAATTAAAAACAAAGGATTAAGGGTTGCCAGTGCATGGACAACTCTTGCTTATCCTCTCTAAATTTCTTTTCCATGCATAGTAGTTTAGGGTTGTGGTTCACCTTCATTTTGCATCCATTTCACTTCCATCTTGCATTCTTTTTTGCATTCATTCCTTCATGCTACATTTCCATTTCCATTCTGCTCACTGGCTCATCATTTTGTGTCTGGTCTGCTCACCCAAAGATTCTGGATCCTTGCAATGATCTCACTATCATTCATCCCCAGACACAGCCACTGTTGGAACTGTAAAAATATGATATTTTCATAGGTTTTCCATTCATATTTTTCCAAATAAGTTCCATCTTGAACACTTTCTACCCATATTTTTCTATATTGCCCCTTTGATTCCATCGTGTCATGCATTTTTTAACATTCTTGTTCCTATCAGCGTGACAACATTAGGGTCTCCTCGATCCATTTTTCTTCTTGCAAATGTTTGTTGCCTATCGGCAAGACCTTTCTATTGTCATGGAAATTGGCTTTCATCTTCTGGTGGTTGTTGGCATAGCTTTCACATGGTTTTGGTGACAGGAAGATACATATTTCGGTAAGAGTTTGGGCGTCATTGTAATGTCATGGTGAAATTGTTGTCTTACCAACTGGTCAAAATGGGTTCCTATCAGTGTGAGACTTTGCTTTTATATAATGTCTTGGCAAACTCTCAGGGTCTCACCGAAAAACACATTGAATGTTCATTTCAGCCAAACTAGGGGTATTCGATATGAAGTCATAGTGACTTCCCATTGTCTCACCGACCGACAACATAAAGAGATGGGATATCGGTGTGAGTTAGGGTTCTCGATAAGAGGTCTCGGCGAGTGACCTTCAGTATTGCTGATGGAAAGCGATGAGGGACCTTGTTGGCAAGAGTGTGATCTTATCTCAGCGACTCAGAATGCATAAGGCCTTTCGGTGTAACAAAATGAAGTCTACAGGAGGTCTCCTTGATAGTTGCAGGTTACAGCCACATATATGGGACAAAGGGTTCCTATCAGTGTGAGAACATTATTATCTTGGTGATCTATTGTGGCTCGAAGCTTTCAGCAGAACAAAGTGAATTCTCTATAGGGTCTCACCGATGTCGTGTGGTCATAGCGAAACATAAAGAAATAGAAGAATACTCTTTGACTTCGGTGTAACAAGCAAGGTGTTATGGCAACATACGGATGGTGAAAGACTTTCGGTGAAACAAAGTGAAATCTGTGAGAGGTCTTCCCGATATCATAAAGCTACGACGATAGTGAATAAAACAAAAGGAGCATTTTGGTATGAGGATTCTTGTGTCTCAACAATCGAAACAAATATAACAGAAAGGTGCTCTCAGGGTGACTTAAGGTTTTCGATATGGTATCTTCCCGATATCACAGGGTCACAGTGAAAACGAACAGGGGAACAAGGGCAAACAATGATATACGATTGAATTTCCTTCGGCATACTACTGGGCTGTCATGGTGATTGATTCACTATTGATTAATAAAGTTCAAACACTGTGGGCCGACATATGATATTTTCTAAAATGCCGTTGGAAGTCGACATGACTGAGCCCGATTTCTACGGTGGCTGACATGATTTGGAAACGATTTGTTTCCTGATTGCTGGTGTATATATATGCACCCTTATTGTAATTGATTAGGATCAGATATTATAGATCACATATAGTAGATTAGGAATGGCTACATTAGAATAGCTTTCTCTTATCAGAGACTATGTGCATGTTTTAAAATGGTGAATTCAATGAAAATCAGCTGGTGTGGCAGGTTATTTCTGGTGTCAATTGTCTATTGAGTTTATTGTATTGAAAAGCATTGCTAAGTCAGTTCTTAGGTTGGATTTTTTCTCGCCGGGTTGTTTAAATTGAAGTAACAAGCTTATTCTCCTCTTAGTTTCATCGCTGCACATTTGTTGTATCCGTGTTTAATTGACTATTTCTCTTCAAGTAGAGATTAAATCCTTTTCGCTGCTGATCACAGTAATCGAAGATTCATCCGGATTATTAAAGTAGAGCTAGTAGTCATAATCCGCATTGTTTATACAAGTTATGAACGTATCATATGCTCCGTAATTTGATTTTTTGCCAAAATAAGTTGCCCACTTCTTTTTCATCTGACTCTACATACCCAACAAGGCACTGGTCTCTGCAATTTCATCATTTGAATTCATTCAGTTTATTTATATCTTGTAATTAAGCATTTTAGGATTTAGATCTAAAGATTGCTATCAAGTTTGATTTCATTTGTTCACCTCCAATTGCCATTGTGAAAAAATTTCTTTAAGGAGATAATCACAAGTTAAGTCTGCACTATTCAGAGAGGTACAACCACCCAGGTTTAGCAGCACCTAAAGAGTAGAAGGTTGAGTTCTCTTGACCTTGTCTGTTACCCTAAAGCATATCAAGAGATTAGCAGCCTCTTGAGGCATTCAACCTGCATTTTTGAGAGCTAACAGGTCTTGTGTTATGCTAGGGCATTCTTTGTGCTTGTGGTTATCCCAATTCCTGGCCCAACCAAAGTCATCACGACTTTGGGGTGTTGGGATAACCTTCTTGTCTGTTGTGTTTGTTTCTTGCACTGGACACTAATTTTCCTTGGTTCCTCATACCTTGGCATATCGTGTCTTGTTCTATAGTAAAAATCAGTGCTTTGAAAATAGAAAATAGCATTAGGATTGCTTTTCATTTTCCATTCTAGTGCATTGCATTTATCCTCCATCCATCCTATCCTTAACCTATGACCTACAATTTTGGTTGTGAAAACATTCATCCCCCATCTCCTTTTCTTCTCAGGATACCTATTGTTCTTGACAAGTGCAGTTTCAGACCCATCCTCCTTTAATTTTATAATGATTATAGGGAAAGTACTTTCCAATAAGCTAAAGCAGGTATGATACACAAATAAAGTAGGCCTACCATCAGCTTCCATCACTATGCAAGCCCTTATTTACACTCATTCCCATGTTGCCTTTCATTTAGCTATTAATGTTTGTAAGGAATTTAATTGCATCACATCATCCATGTAGGTTACATTTATCCCATCTAGCATGGTAGGTTCATTGCATTGCATTTCATCCCATGTGCATTGTCATCTCATATTCATTTTAGATTGTTTAGATTAATCTTAATTGGTTATTCTAATCATCTTAGGTTCATTTCATTATCAATTCATTTTCATATTAGTCCATCTCATTAATACATTGTATACATTACCACATGCATTTCAAATCATTAGGCTCATATACATAGCATATAATATCATAAATCATTCATCCTATCAAACATCACAAGCATTCGAAATCATATATCTCATCCATGAAATTAACATAAACATAAACATAAATCATCATAAAAATGTGCATATATCACATCATCACCATAATCATCCATAATAAAATCACATACATACACATGTGCATAAATAAATCATCCATCACATAAACACAACATAGTGTCAATAAGGGTTGTCACATATCATATAAATATCAAAATATAATGTCCATCACATGATCCATAATAAAGTCCATCATATCACCAAAACACATGTCCATAGTATACATCAATAATCATCAAATAAAATACAAGTACAAGGCTCTAAATCAAATCTGATCTATGTCCTTATGTACTGCACATCCACCCTACACCTTTCAAAATTTGTGTCTTGTCCTTTATCCTTTGTCCTCTCTACCCTAAGCTTCCCTCATCTGACCTCTACTGTGAATTTGGAACTAGCCCTCTGCGTGGGGGTGTCTCTCGATAGCTACTATATCCTCATGTATGTGTCCCTAGTGATCATGATGGTGCTGGCATCTATGGAACTGCTTGCATGTAGGGAGGTACATTTCATGAAGCATTAGGCACCTCTTTGAAATAAGCCCCCATGTAATAGCTCAATTCCCTCATGTACTCATCTCTCTCCAATGTTTGTATCCTGGCCATGTCCCACTCCATGTCCCACTCCATCCTATACCTCTCCCGTGACCTAGTCAGCAATCTCCTCTCCTACTCCTAGTCATCCTGTGCTAGCATCAGTTGGTCTACTTGTACCTACATCCGTAATATTTTCTCTACTACTGCATCTCTCTCACTCTATAGGGTATCCCTCTCATGTTGCAATGCATGCACCTATGCCTCTACCATCTCCCTCTCGTCCTATAGGGAATGTACCTATGCCTCTATTGCATCCCTCTTTCCCTACAAGGTATGCATCTAGACCATCATTTCCTCTGCTCTCTCCAATACTAACCTTGCATCCCCAGTTGTCTGCTATGCCACCTCTAGTCTCTCTCAGAGCTCATCTCACTCATTCCTCAGCTCAATCCTCTCCTAATATATCTCTACTAGGTGTCTTTCCAGGTCCTCCTTCTCTCTCTTGGCATCATGTACCTGTATAGATACCTGGACTGCTAACTCCACATAGTGCCTCTATCCCTCTACCTCTAGTCTAGTCACCTTGGCCTACAATATGTCCCTCTCTATCTCTAGCTCAAATAACCATTGTCCTACCTCATATGCCAGGGTCATGTAATCCCTCTCTCCCTTTGCTCGTACCTTGTCCACCTCAACCTGTAGCCTCTCCTTATCTATCTCTGACTCCCTAATTATGTGGTTGGTGATCCGTAACCTCACCAGAGCCCCTGTCAGTAGTACAGTTGGATACTCTAGTGGTAGTGGTACATATCGTACTATGGCTAGTGGATGTACCTCTGGGGCATCTACCTCCATTTCCTACCCCTTTCCTCTCCTCTATAATTTCTCTCTCTCCTCTACCTCAACCTCCCTATCTCTGTCCCACCTCTATTGGCCTCCTCTCCTTCTCACCCTCCTCTATTCGACCAACCTCCTCTCATCCTATGAACCATAGCCTAGTGCCCTTATAATTAGGTGCACCATCGTAATCCTCCCTAGCTTGTGTCATTCCCACCATGCTGAGTACCACACAATTGTCCCAGCATCCACCTCCCCTCCCTTACCTGGATAGGATACCTAATGTAGACCCTCCCACATCTGCCTAGCGAACTCCATTGTGATCGGATCACCCCATAACCGCTCTCTGGTAATCCTTCTGAACCTGTATGGTCCTAGAGGGATATCCTGCTATACCCTAAACTACCTCAACACTCTATCTACCCTATGAAGCTCCATAATATGTGGATCCCTCTCAACCAAGTAGGATACTATGAAGAAGTACCCTCTATGTCTCCTATCATTTGATCTTCACCCCAAGAACCGTCACTCCATATATGGTCTCCATACTATTTGGTCCTCCTACAAATCATCTAATCTCCTTCTCCATGCCTCCAGGTCACTGACATCCTGGTAATGTAGCCACCAACCATACTTAGTCCTATACCAGTATGACATTGGTAGTGTATCATCCTATGTACCCACTATCAAAAATCCTAGCCTAGCCATGCCAATGTGCTCCTAAGCCCATACCTATAATAGCATCACATTTGTCACGTTGAGTGCTCATCGATAGCATACCACATGCATGCACCTCATGCCAACTCCCTCCATCCTTCCATGATATGTCACACAACTCACAACCTTGATGTCAGAGAATCTCCCACTCATGTGTAGCATTAGACAACACCGACCAACCCCAGAGGTATAGTGGCAGCACTTGGCACTCCTCCGCCCCAAACATCCATCTAGGTCCAACTCTCTACCCCTAGATAGTAGCTCCCTCATCCAAAGATGGGCCATAATCTCCTTTATTTGAATCTCCCCTCACTTCATGTCCAACTCACCAATCGCCCTACGATTAGAAGTCATAATATCCTCCATACATCCTCCAACATAACCGTCATCTCCCCCATCAAGAGATGGAAGGTTGATGTCTTGAGTTCACAGCCCATCAGCTATCGGTAACATGTGCTCTCATGGTAGGTAGCCCACCATGTAACCTACCTGTTAAGGTTGCATGGTCCGGCATATCCATCTCCTCAATAGCTCTAGACCATTGAACGGTTCTTATATCTTTGCAATGTATCAAAGCTTTTGCATTCACATTCCGAAAGCAACATGTCACATTTTCATTGAATTTCACTTTCTATCTCTTTTCTCCCCTGCTTTCTTCCCCGCTCTAGCTTTTTCGCTAAATATTTCAATCTTTTCAGAGAATTTTCCTAATCCGAAAGTGAATTCACTCTTTTTGTCTTCTTCGCCTTCTCAGCTTAATTCGCTTTGATATTTGGGGCAATCTAATTTTTTTCAATTCCTTTTCGAGTGAATTTAGGCAATATTCAGGCAAATTTTCCTTTTGTTTTTTCAATCTCTTTTTGAATTTGCCCTCATCTTCAAGAAAATTCACCTCGCCTTTTTCGAGAAAATTTGTCCAACTTTCAAGAAAATTTGCCCTTGTTGTCTTTTTCACCCTCTTGGTCTTTATGCCTTTCGTGTGAATTACCTCATCCTTTGGCGACCCACTCTTCCATCCTCTTCCCCTTTTCTGGGTGACTTCACCCAACCATCAGATGAATTCGCCCGATCATCTCCTATCGGGAAACTTCACCTGACCATTGGGCGAATCTGCCTGATCATCTCTCGTTAGGCGAATTTTCCCAATTGTTAAGAAAATCCACCCAACCATCTCCCATCAGGTGAATCCACCGGTCATCTCCCATTAGGCGAATTCGCCTGACCATCTCCCATTTGGGAAAATTTTCCCAACCATCAAGTGAATTCGCCCAAGTCTTTAACCCATGTCTTCCTTTTTTGAGTAGATTTTACCAATTCACAAGTATATCTACCCTTGATGTTGTCAACTTCATCCTTTTGTGGGCTTTCACCCTCTCTTTGGGTGAATTTTCCCCTTACATGAGCAAGTTCACCTCCCTCTAGCTGCCACTCGAAACGGGCGATTTTGCCTTAAAAAATGGGCGAAATTGCCATTCCACCAACTACCCATTTTTCTAACTTACCTAAACCCCAAAACCCAATTTTCAAATTCTTAAATTTTTTCAAAATGTAAATAAAAATCAGAAAGAAGGGTTTTGGAGCTAACGTGGTAGGGTACTACATGCTCATAGTAGAACTGGCACACCTCCTTGCCTCGGTGGATGATCTCGTCATCTACCAATCCCTCATTCTTGCTTGCCATGTTAGCCCTCCTCATAACCTTCTTCCTCTCTCTTATTGAGTCACTCTCCAAATGTTCAAATGGTGAATAGTAATTCCTAAAATTACTATATATAACATTTCCCTCTCTTTTTAACTTTTTAAGTTTTGCTTATTTTTACCCATTATTTAAACCTCTTTTAATTAATTAATCCCCTTTCTTCTGCGGGCCACCATTTGCACCTTGCTTGTCTATTTTCCTCCATTCAAAAGCAATTCTTCATGATTTTTTGAGCTCTACTACATGGTACCCTCCATTTCTTCATATTGAGAAGTTTCCCAAGGCCTCTTTTTCTTCCCCAGTAGCCCTTCTTAAGGGGGTATACCCTATAATTTTCCTCTTTTCCTCTATCTATTCCATTTCCTAGTGAGACCAGGGCATCTTTCTTCATTTTCCATCATCTGAATAGCTTACACAACTTCTCCCATGTTGGGGCATCATTTTCTAGTCATTTCCTCTATCGAGTCATTTGCATTTTATTTTTCTTCGAAACACTGTTATTTTAACAATATTTAAAAGAGGGGAAAAATGTGGACATCCGAATTTGACCACTCCCATATGGTCAAATTCATCCCCTTTATTCATCTATTTCACATTCCCCATCGACATTAATTAAACAATTTATTTAATTAATATTTCCTCTTTTCCTAAGGTTCCTAAGGTATTTAATTTAATAATTAAATACTTTACCTTTTGTCCTCTTCCTCTTTAAATTAAATAACTACTTTAATTTATTTAATTTATTCATTTGGCCTTTTGAATTTAAATCAATTTTTAAATGCATATTTTTCTCTCTCCTTGTCCCATCCTCCATAATCCTCCATTAATCAAGATTAATGTCACATCCTCCATGATTTGCAACTTGCTCTTAACCCTTCATTAGTCTTCCTAATCACCTTTTTGCACAACCTTAATTGAATTATTAGGTTAGCCTAATATTTATGCCATTTATGACATACCTCCAAGTCAACTATCATTAAAATTCTTTCTCCATTTGGACAAGGCTGCCTATTCTCCCATGTGAATTAAAAATTCACATTTATTCTTCCCATGCATTTTAGGAATTTTAAATTCATCTCCTCTTCCCCATGAGGATATTTGAGGAATTTTTAATTCCTCATGTGTCACATCTCCCACATGGTGACAAGGACCTCCTTTAAGAGGAGATCTTATCCCAATCCCAAGGTACTCTAAAGTACCTCCACATCACCTTCCCCATGACACCTCACTAACACTTGGCAAGATGTGAGGGCTTGTGAGTCCTCAACTCACCCTAGCCCTTCATCTTGTCCATGGTGTCTAAATCCTAGCCCTCCATTCCTTAGAGGCCTTTCCCCTAAAATCAAAGGATTTTTCCCTCATTTTCAGCAACACTCATTCAAGCCATCAAGCAATGAAGCCTTCAAGAATTCACAAAACACACTCCATTGTTGCAAGATTTTGAGCTCATTTTGCATCCTCATCTTGCATCTACTCACATACCTACTTGCATCATTGCATCCCTCATCTCATGCACATCATTTTGCATCTATTTGCATGTTATTTGTGATCTAAAGGAGCACAAAATTGATTGAATCAACATGGAAAACCATTTGATCAACTTGGGCAAGGTAACTCAGTCTGTTTTTCTTTGTTTTGTTCAAGTTTAACTAGGCCAATCTTGAGGTGTTGTGTTTTCCTTGCTTGCATTTTGTTTTGTTTTGCATTTTATACTAGGATATTTAACACTACACACAATTGGTAAGGAGAAGTATCATCAGCGAGACATGTATATTTTGAAGGGTGTCTCTAAGCAATTCCCTTGATACTCTGATGAGACTACATCGAGGTGACTTATTGTTATCATTGGGACCTTGAATACTATCCCCTCAACATCTTGATGGGAGGCTTGAGACTCTTGTCAGTAGGAATGGAGAACGTCACTGGGATATACAATGTAGTCCCCTCGATGTGCCGATGGAGTGGAACCATAGTGTATTGTTAAGGTGCCCTCGATCTGCATGGAAGGTGATATGAGTTGTACAATAGTGACATGGATGACACATAGCTGATGGGGACCACTTAGTTAAATGCTATAAGCTTTGTTGGTGAGATCTCTTTGTATTAGAGGGAAGTGTTATGTTGTCATATTGAAGTCTCGATGATATGAGGTAACAATAGTAAGCAATATGCATATCAAGGTGATGGTAATAGTTCAGAGGGACATGGTTTTGGGTCTCCTCGACACTCCAATATGACTTCAATGGTGGGAGAAATATTGATGGTTAAGATGTTGTGACTATTCATTAGTTATGAAAGTTGGAGCGTTGGATTTCCTGATATGCTTGTGAAGTTGATATGTGATGGCATAATGCATGAGAGAGTGTGAAAGGAGAGACTAAGTTTGAGAGGGTTTATGTTTTCAGACTATCTCCAGATGGAACAAGATGTAAATCTCTAGGTAGAGGATTAGAGGTTGCATTGTATTGTAACTATTTACATTTTTGTTGAATAATACAATGAATCTATATTTTGGAGTGTGGTGTTTTTACCTGAAATGGTTTTCCCCACGTAAATATTTGTGTTCATTTCTTCTATTATATCTTTCATGTTTAATGATTCTATTTATTGAATCTATTTAATGCTTGTTGTTGGAACTGGTTGATCTAAAAATACCTTAAATTGCATAAACTTTCCTCTAAGGGTTAATGGTGGGAAATAAACTATGTCAGATTCCACTCTATGGCATATTAGTATGTGCTTTTGAGGCTATCTACAGAAATTAGTCTTATTGAAGGAACCTACTGGTCTTGGATGCTTATTCTAAGATGAATAAATTTCCCTACAAATGGTATCAGAGCCATCATTTTGGGATTTCCATATTCCCAATAATTTTGGTTCTACGTATTCCTTCTATGAAGATTTATTACTCTAGAAAGCTTGAGGAAATCTAAAGGAATCAACTCAAGATTGATCCTTTGGTTTGCTTATTTGTTTCAGTTTCTTGAGATAACCCACAACTTGAAGGATGGTGAAGATGGAGAAAATAGAGTTGGTCATATTGAAATGATGTGATCTAAAGCTCATAGTTGACAGCAGAATAATCTAAATGCATGGGGTAGGATTATTTTCTTTGTGGTTGTGTTGTAACAAATATTTCATATTGGGTTTCTATGTGAGAGACTCCTTGATGATATGGAAAATCTTGGGTTTTTTTCAGCTATGGATTTATGATCTTATGCTGGGTGTTTTCTCCTGGCATTGGAAGGCATTGTTTTTGTTACCCCAATTGCATGTAGGCTATGGAGTTGATCATTGGATGACCTAGAAGCTCATGTAATAGCTTATCTCCTTCAGATGCATGTGTATGTTGGTTGTTGTGGAGTTGGCTTGAAGTGGGCCTTGAGTTCCTGAACTACTTTTTCCTTTGATGCATGCATTGTACTTGTATGGCTTAGATTATGTTCCTTGGATTTGAGGGTTTTATAGATTTTCCTAAAAAATTCTATGGGTATGTTCATCTATGATAATCCATTATTCTAGTTTAATTTTTATAGTGTTCTTTTTTTCAAACTTTTGGTCTTCTAGATGTGAAGTAGGTGTGGATGTGCATGGGTGTTTTTAAACATAGTGGTTTTGCAGGTTTTACATGGTCAAGAAAAACTTGTGGTTTGTGGAGTTGTAGTTAAGCTATTTTCTAGACCATGGCTCTTGGGGTGTTACTAGATGAGATAGTTGTAGTTTTGCATGTGTGCTTTGTGTATGGTATGAGGAGGTGAGATTACTTCTCTTCATGGGTGTGTTGGTACATAATTAGTCACTCAGTATTCTTGTGGTGATTCTTGGTGGGTTCCTAGACTATGATTCTCATTGTGGACATAATTGGAAAATTGGATTTGTGTATGATCTTATGTGTGAGTCATGTTGTCTACATGATTATTCTCTTTGAGATCTCAGTTTTGCAGTTTCCAGTGCGATAGTAGGTTTTCATGTTTCATTGTATTGGATCTATGAGTTATGTAGTTTTGTAGGTGTGTACAACCTACTAATTGTAGTGGGATAACTCAAAGGTGGACTATCTATATCCATGAGGATGATTCAATGTTGATGCAAACTTTTTAGTTGGCCTTGTCTGTGGTCACTTGTGCATTAGTGTAGTTTCTTTGAGATGAGATGATGGATGATGTAGAGTACCTGGATAGTCGGTTATGGGGAAATGTAGCATGTGTATCACAATTTCATAACTTGGATACACAAATTGGTGTAAGCTTTTGAAAGTGATGGTATTTTTTCTTGGTTTAGATATCTTGGTGCCACTTGTTATTGTTGTCAGATGGACATGTTGATGTGTGGAATTGGAGGATTTTCATATTAGTAGATGTCTGGTCATGATGCTTGGAGAGCTCATTTTTCATGGTTCGAAGGGAACCTTAGCAGTGACTTGGTCATGATGCTTGGAGAGCTCATTTTTTCATTGTTCAGTGGGAGCTTTAGCAGTGAATGTGGACAAATGATCTTCTTTAGTGTTGTAGATGTTACTAGAAGGAGCTCTTAGATCTTGTTGTTGCAGAAGGGTTCTTTCTCATTTGCATGGACACTACTTGAATATGTGTAGCATCTTGAATCCATGGAGGACTCTTGTGTTCTTTGGGTTGAGGTTTTGGTGCTTTATAGGTGATGGTTTAGAATTTTCTTGTTTTATTTTATAATATTTGATTGTGATCAGAGTTTTGGCATGATGC
>VDFB02353493.1:134569001-134607621 GCA_007258455.2 Sequoia sempervirens
TTTGTTAGTTTTAGATTGAATTTGTTAGTTTTAGGTTGTATTTTTTTTTTTTTTGAATTTGTAGATGTAAATAAACCTGCAAACCCTCAAAATCCTCAACAAGAAGATCAACCAACTCCTCAAGACCAAAATCCTCAAGAAAAAAATCAACCGCAACAACAACCTCCTCCATCAATCACTCAACACCCTCCTGGCACTCGACAAAATTTGATGACTAAAATTGATAACAACAAAAAGAAAATCGAGGATTTAGTTAGTAAGTTAAGTGATCCAAATGGTTCAACCATAGAGAGAATGACCCTAGCAAGTTCATTGAAAGATATGTTAAAAAAATGTAGATTCAATTACCAAACAAATAACTAGATGGCAAGATAGGAGGCAAGCAGTTAGGGCTTATTATGCATATAAACTATCATATAAAGATGTAAAGGATTTAAAAATTACAAGAAGTGATTTGTGCTCATTATTCACTGACCCACGCACAAATCAAAATCTTACCCTCAATGTGAAGAGGTTTCCTATTCATTGGTGCCACCACCAATAGATTAGGAAATATTTTTACAATAGGTGGTACATGGTCTTTGATTACCCTTTGTGCAACAATTGTGAAGTCCCACAGTATTTCCTTAGGAAACTATACAATGAGTTCATATTGAATAAAATCCCAAATTATTTTGATATGAGGGACTTCCAGGGGAGAGGTGGGGGGTCAACTCAGGATAGACCCGATGCACAGCCGAATCCTACGTGGCAAGGGAGACGAGCTTTCGCTAGGCCACCTTGTGAGCATGTTGTTATTCCTTTCGTCGCGAAGGAGATTTTTGACATAGATACATTGCAAGTGATCAACACTTTGACCCAGAGTGTCATCCATCATACTAGCCCTATTCTACAACGCCATCCAGGGGAGTTTTTGAGTGGTGGCCTTCGAACCCATGTGTGTTAATCTTGCAGAGTGACTTGTTCATATGACTCCACTGACACTCAGGAGGTTGCTACGTAGGATCCTTCTGTAGCTATGGAGATGGAGAGGGAAGCTAACATTTTGCATGAGGCGTATGGCATTGATAGTCAGGTAAAAGTTAACATGGTCATTGAATTTAATTTATTAAATTTTGATTTTGAAATTTAAGATTAACTAATTTAGTTTTATGATTTTAATAAAATTGTAGCATCACAATGTTGAGACTAGATACACTAGCCCTCCACCTACTTATTTCTGTAGTACACCTATCTATGGGGTATGTAACTAGTAAACAATTATAAATTTATTACATGTTAATAGCATTGTTTAATGAATGGTATTTTAATATGTGATTTTGGATGTTGAACAGGCTAATATTGGAGGTTTCTAGGGAACACCTCCCAGTGCCAATGGATTTACTCAAACCTACACATAGGTAATAGAATAAAGAGTTTAACTAATGAATTGTACTTAATAGATTTGTGTAGTTTATATTCATATCATTGATTGCGTTGCATTGCACATCATTCAAACTCAAAGAATTACTTCACATTCCATAACTAATAACTAGATGTTGATAAGATTAATAAAATTTCAACTCACAATATAGTTCATTTAAGAAGTCAACATAAGCAGTGATGCAATTACGCCACCATGAGACCACATTTCACACTGAGGGAATTTCTTCGATAGCTCACCACCTTTTCTATGATACCACATTTCCATACATATTAATGCCAAACGTTTATCAAACTACTCACTTCCCCTTGTAGATGTGGCTAAAATCCCTAAAATGGTACTTTCAACAAAATATGGATTGCTTGGAAAATATATATCAAAAGTATAATAGTAACAATACCACGAAAGGAAATGAACTTTCTAAAAGTGCCAAAGAAATGTGGTCTTATGAATGCATGGCCGTGCAACTGTTGTAATGGCATTCCATCTGCCATGAGGATGCTTCCATTTATACACTCAAAAATAGTCCAACTGCCCTTCCTCTATGCCACCACAGTGCTGTTGAACTCCTGCGAAAGCATTTTGACCAAATCTTCATCCGGCCTCTGCTATGCATAAAGAAGCCTAAAAAGAAACACATCACTGAACAAAGTATGGATAAGGAAAATAAACAAGCATGAAATTAAATATATAGTTTAATAATTTAATATATACATTTCTAAGTGATAGAGTGGTCGATGTATTGTAGTTTTTGTGATTGAATAATTTGTTATTTTATTTTCAAATGTTGCAAGCCGGAACACCCCCGAATGTGACAAGGGCAATGGAGATCAGTGTTTCATATGCTATACAATCCTCAATGGCTCTAACAGGGGAGGTATGAGGAAAATTAGTAAATTTCAATTTACATTTGTTGTTATAGATGTTAGTTAGTGAAAAATCAAACCATTATTGATTCATAGTTTAATTTCTATTTGGATGGTTTATACAGGGCTTGAGCACGCCTGAGCATAGGTGTGTGGATATTTCCCTCATGAAGAGAGATCATGAGATGGTAGTAAGTGATTATTTTGTTAAATATATCATTTTTTATAATGTAATTTCTATATATTAATGTATTTACTTCTTATTGTAATAGTTAAAACTTCACCATGAACTAAACACTAGGAGGAGCAGCAGGAGCACTCCTTGAGCGCAACACAAATGAGTGACATACCTATCGCCATCTGATATAAAAGAAAAGGGAAAGAATTTTTTTCCAAAGCATGGAGAGCAATGACTTTGGATTCCAAAGCCCTTTGTTGTATGCCTACATAGCAGTTTTGTACATATTTTGTATTGGATATATTTGACATTGTATGCCTATATTGCATCATCGTAAGCCTATATGGCTATTTTGTACCTATATTTCATACTTCTATCAAAATATATTGATGTATGCCTACATGGCTATTTGGTTAATACAAATATTTTTTATCGATGGTGTCCATATTTGCATTCTAAATTGATGGTTCAATAGATATGAGTTACGTGTATTCAAGTGTATACTTTACAACTTACGTGTGTTATGATGTATACTTTATGACTTATGTGTTTTCATGCATATACCTTGTATTCATGCATAGAATTTGTATTACTTTGTGTATACTATGTGGGTATGTGTAGGATCATCATGGAAAAAATAGGCCCTTAAGTGACAAAAAATTCAGAAAAATCAGAGTTAGGCAACTTGACAGAAAAATTTGAATAAGTTATCTATATTATTTCAAAAATATGTAAGAATAGAATCTGTAGAAAATTAAGTGTAGTTTCTAAACTACTAGGTTTATTTAAAATGTCAAAGTATATATTTGGTGAAATTTTTGAAATTTAATCGTTTAAAATGATTAAAATTTCAAGGAAAAATAAGAAATGAGTGTCATCCACAACCACTAACCACAATAAAATGATAATTTTTTATAAAATTTAGATATAAGTAAGAGGAATCATGTCCTGATGTGATGCATATACATTTTTCCAAGTAAATAATTAATTATATGATTTTTAATTACAACTTTTAAAAATATAAAAACTTGTATGTTTGATCACCTTAACTTGGTCAAAACTTCATGAAATTCAAACAATTTTTTTAATCCATTATCACGAGAAGCATAAAAATGTAAATCCATGTTTGGTTCAAAAAAATGTGATACCGTTTGAAGCTTATATATATTTTTCAATCGGTACTTGCTATAATTTTGAATAGAAAATGAATAATAATTATTTAGTAAATTCAAAACAAAGCATAATTTATATTGGGGAAAGGCTGAGAATCTCCTTCAAAAACCCTTTTAGTTTCATTAATTTTGGGTAAAAAATGTAAGTCGTCATCCACATACCCTACAAATACCCATCATATCGGCACTTTTTGGCCCATCATGATCCTGCACATACCCATGTATTCGTGTGTATACTTCAAAGCTTAAATGTTTTTGTGTACTTGTGCTTCCCTTATTCACATGTACATGCTTGAATTATTCACCTGTATACTTATTAATTGGTTAGCCCTAACATTGATCATTGTTGTCCTTCATGGTCTGTCTTGAATATTAATTGATTGATACTAAACAACTTTATCTAAAAGAAAAAGACACGTTTTCAATTGGTATTCCATGAAATGATTCATAAGAATATTTCAATATATTTAATCCTTTGATTGGAACAACTCAATTAAGCAAAGGATACATAATCTTCACAACACTTGCAAAACATAATATTCAGAGTAGATGAAGTAGTTAAATTCTTGACACATTATCATACAAACATTTATCTTCAATAGTCTTTAAACATTTTCATAGCATAATCCTGATAGTGCAAAATAAATTTTTATGTTCTTGATATGTTACCATATAAACACATCGAAAGATTTATATGTCAATTTTTTGCAATATTATTTCTTGTATACAAAATGGACTTGGGAGAAAGCAAGTTATAATTTATAATACAAATAAGAAACAGACTCAATGGTGTCCTAGACCCCTGAATAGGTTTATTTAACAAAGCAACATTCTCTCAATCACTCCTCCAATTGGAAAACACCATTGGGAAGCATTTACAAAATTATGTTGCCCCTTGACTTTACCCACTTTTACTCCCTCAAACCTCTCTTTTTCATTCAAAATCCCTCTATTCCCAATTAGGGAATCATGCCATAACATAATTTTGACCTCCCTTGTCCTTGTAGACCATTTGAACATGTCAAATTTCACAACCTCACCCTATTTCCAACCTATTCTAACTTATTCTCAAGAAATTTCTTCTTTTCACCTCATCTAGTCTTGCTTTTAAGGCCTAAATTTTGAATTTTGAATAGGGGCAATGTTAGTAATATCTTCCAATGCCTTTACCAATGCTATTTTCTTATTCGTACTTACATAATTGACTCAAATGACCCCACACTAACTCAAAACTAAAAGAAAGATTACAAAATGGCCTATCATGGCCTTATTTAACAGTATAATGACTAAAACCATTGAACTAGACCTTCTTCATCAAATGGAGGAACAAGGTGCTCTACACCAATGATCATATGCTTTTAGTGTGGAATACTCAGACTTCTTAACTGTCATGTGTATGTTTCTCTTTTCCATTGTTTTTCATGCCATCATAAGGGATCAAGCCGGTTGAACATAGCTCAGATGAATTATGCATGTTTGGGAGTGAAAGAGGACCATTCCTAGCATAAACCTACCTATCGGGATGCATTGGAGTAGTTATTTTAGTCACACAAATTGCAAAATGAAAGTTGCACCACTTTACAACTTTACACTGTTTCAATTTGACACTTTTTTCATCAAGTGAAAACTAGAGACCACAGGAAAACGACTCCGAGATAACAAAAACTGAGAGAGGTTATTATAGAGGGGCCCAACGTGATCCCATAGGCTTAGACAAAGAGTTCATAAGAATCATGGTTTTTGAGTAATAGCTCGTCAAAGTTTGCTTCCCTTTTGCACTTTGGACCCTTAAGGGATTAGTCCGGTTGAACATAGCTCAAAGTGATTCCGCGCGTTTGGGTGAAAATTAGCACCATGCTTAGTGTAAACATACCTATTTAGATGCGTTGGAACAGTCCGTTTGGTCGCACGAGTTGCAGAATGAAATTTGCACCACTTTGCAACTTTGCAGTGCTTGCATTTGACACTTTTTTCATCACATAAAAATCCACCACCACAAGAAAACCATTCTGAGATAGAAAAAATTGAGAGAGGTTTTTGTAGAGGGGCCCAATTCAATCCTATAGGATTAGATGGGAAGTTTCTAAGAATCATGGTATTCAAGTAATAGCATATTGAAGTTTGCAACCCTTTTTCACTTTGGACCCTTAAGAGATCGATCTGGTTGAACGTAGCTCAGAGTGATTCCGCATGTTTGGGTGTGAAAGGGGACTATTCATAGCATAAAAATACCTATTCGGGCATGTTGGAACAATTTTTTTGGTCACACAAGTTGTAGAACAAAAGTTGCACCACTTTACAACTTTGCATTGCTTACATTTAACACTTTTTCCATCAAGTGAAAATCCACCGCCATGGGAAAACCAGTACGAGATAGCCAAAAATGAGAGATGTTTTTATAGAGGGGCCCAATACGATCTTGTAGGATCATACAATAATTTTCTAAGCATCACAGTATCCGAGTAACAATATGCTAAAGTTTGTAGCACTTTTGCACTTTGGACCCTTAAGGGATCAGTCCGGTTGAACGTAGCTTAGAGCGATTATGCATGTTTGGGTGCAAAAGAGGACCATTCCTAGTGTATATATACCTATTTGGATGTGTTGTAATAGTCTATTTGGTCATATGAGTTGCAGAATGAAAGTTGCACCACTTTGAAACTTTGCATTGCTTGCATTTGACACTTTTTCCATCAAGTGAAAATCTATCACATCCGCCGCCACAAGAAAACCACTCTGAGATTGCAAAAATTGAGAGATATTTTGTAGAGAGGACCAACATGATCCTATAGGATTAGACGAGAAGTTTATAAGTGTCATGGTATTTGAGTAACAACATGGTGAAGTTTGCATCCATTTTGCACTTTGGACTCTTAAGGGATCGATCCAGTTGAACATAGCTCAGAGTGATTTCGTGTGTTTGGGTGCAAAAGAGGACCATTCCTAGCATATACATACCTATTCAGATGTGTTGGAACAGTCCATTTGGTCACATAAGTTGTAGAATGAAAGTTGCATCACTTTGCAACTTTGCATTGCTTGCATTTAACACACTTTTTCCATCAAGTGAAAATATGCCGCCACGGGAAAACCACTCCGAGATAGCCAAAATTGAAAGAGTTTTTTGTAGAGGATCCCAACGGGATCTTGTAGGATCAAACAAGAAGTTTCTAAGCATCACAATCTCAAATTAACAACATGTTAAAGTTTGCAGCCATTTTGCACTTTGGACTCTTAAGAAATCGATCTGGTTGAATGTAGCTCAGAGAAATTCCACATGTTTGGGTGTGAAAGAGGGCCATGCCTAGAGTAAAAATACTTATTTCAATGTGTTGGAATAATCCATTTGGTCTTACAAGTTGCAGAATAAAAGTTGCACCACTTTGCAACTTTGCACTGCTTGCATTTGACACTTTTTCCATCAAGTGAAAATCCACCGCCACGGGAAAACCACTCCAAGATCACCAAAAATGAGAGAGTTTTTGTAGAGGGGCCTAATGTGATCTTCTAGGATTAGACGAGAAGTTTCTAAGCATCATGGTATCCGAGTAACAACATGTTGAAGTTTGCAACCATTTTGCACTTTGGACTCTTAAGGAATCGATCTGGTTGAACGTAGCTCAAAGCGATTCCATGTGTTTGAGTGCGAAAAATGACCATTCCTAGTGTAAAAATACCTATTCAGATGTGTTGGAATAGTCTATTTGGTCACATGAGTTGCAAAATGAAAGTTGCACAACTTTGCAACTTTGCACTACTTGCATTTGACACTTTTTCCATCAAGTGAAAATCCACCGCCATGGGAAAACCACTCTAAGATAGCCAAAACCAAGATATTTTTTTGTAGGGGGGCCCAATGCAATCCTATAGGATCAAATGAGAAGTTTCTAAGTATCATGGTATTCGAGTAACAACATGTTGAAGTTTGCAGCCATTTTGCACTTTGGACTCTTAAGGAATCGATCTGGTTGAACGTAGCTTGGAGCGATTCTGCATGTTTGGGTGTTAAAGAGGACCATTCATAACATAAACATATCTATTTCAACATGTTGGAATAGTCTGTTTGGTCACAAAAGTTGTATAATGAAAGTTGCACCACTTTGCAACTTTGCACTACTTGCATTTGACACTTTTCCATCAAGTGAAAATCCGTTGTCACAGGAAAACCACTCTGAGATAGCCAAAACTGAGAGAGGTTTTTGTAGAGGTACCCAACGTGATCTTGTAGGATCAAACAAAAAATTTCTAAGCAGCACGGTATCTGAGTAGCAGCATGTTGAAGTTTGCAGTCATTTCGCACTTTGGACTCTTAAGAGATCAAACAGTTAAGGAGTTCAAAAGGTAGTTAGATCCATTGGGAAAGTTTAGTTTGAAGCAAAAACATTATAAATATATTTTAAAGACTCGATGAGAGGGTGATCTTGAAGATTTGAAGCAATAAAGTTGATTAGCACTGCTTTTTATTAGATTTTCTATTCTTTTTCATTCTTGGCAAGCTTGTACGATCTCGTACAAGGGTGTTTTGACTTGCAAACTATGGAAATATCTTATAGCATGTGTTAACTTGCATTTGCAGAAGTTTTGAGAGTCTTATATTAAATTTGTGAATTTTATCTTAGATTTTCTTAATCTGCCCTATTAACCCTATTTTTGGGGTGTTCAAAGTCACATAAATGTAAATTTTTCCCATTCCACCCCCTTGTGACTACTGTGATTGGTGGAATGGGATTAATTTAGTTGGGAATAGTTTGTTTCAAGATTTTTTGTGAAAGGGAGGATTGATATTGCATTGGGTGTGATGCCCTAATGTGAAAATATGAGTTTCCTCATGAAAAGTGGAGGTTTTGGTGGGCCAAGGTGAGTTTTGTGAGAAGGAAGCATTATTTCATATTTGATTAAGCTTGTGTAGACCAATTCAAACTTTTTTGAAGAGGTTTTATGTTTTGGGTAGATTAGGAAGTGACTTTTTCAATAAACCCCTAGGGTTTTGGCTAAAAAGTAGGGTTTTATGGATTACCCTTTGTATGGTGGTATGTCAAAAGTCTGATTGTGGTTTTGGAGGTTTTAACACATTTAAATTACTTCCCCAAGGTTTTTTATGGTTTGGATAAGTTTCAAGTATAGTTGCTTTGGAAAAAGCGGCTAATTAGAAGCCTAAAATGGTGAAAAGGTGAAATTTGAGTGCTCTGGTCTGAAATGATCATAGGTGGATTTTGAGTATGTCAAAGTTTGTTCAAATGGGTCCTTGAAGAGGTTTATTTCATGGATTGATGAGGTGTCATTGAGATAAGTTACCCGATTGAGTTGATTCCCAGTGCTACAAGGGAAAAGAGTGATTTTGAAGAAATGATGAAATTGTGAGGAGTTTATGGCCTAACAGTTGTGTTTGCATATTGGAATTGTGAATTTTTGTGTTACAGGCCTCCCCCTATTGCATCAATCCATAAACCATCATATTGACTACATCACATGACCTTTTACATACATTTTACATTTCAAAATTCATTTTTTACATTTGAAAACTAATAAAAAATCCAAGTATAAGGTGTTATACAATCTACACAAGATTGAAAAAAAAAAAAGGAAAAGTGTTGCAAATATAGAAAACATCATCCTTTATTTACTAATTTTGCAATTGTGCAACTAATGCAAGTTTTGCATTTTTACAACAAATGACATCTTTTGTGCAATATCACTTCTCTAATCACCTAATGACCTCTTTGAGACTTTGAATACATTACATATGACCTTCACATGACCTTTTTCACATTCTTTACATTTCAAAATTTAAATTTTGCAAATTTTCCTATTGAAGGCATTTACAGAACAAGGTGCTAGTACACCAAACATGAACTCTAAAATTACAATATTTGAGTAAATCTCATTACAATTCCTTAGGAACTTCATTCTCATAGATCTTTTACAATGTCACTCATACATTCGAGATTCTCTTTAAATGTATACATCATAGGTGCTCATTATGAGGTTAACTTCAATTGAGTAACTTGAGATTCCCTCACTAAGCTTGACACGATCTTTTATAATGGCTTCAAATCAAAATTGAGATTTCTCAAGATCATCAAAATAAGGATGTTGCATTGCTCTTTTGGCTGAGATTCTCTTTGATGGCTCATAAATCAACATTTTTTGCAATGAGAGATCAATCAACTTTTAGTAGTTTACTTACAAATACACAAAGTAAAAGAGAAAAAGAAAGAGCATCCAAAATGGAAATGAAATGAAAATATATGGAAATTACAGATAGGCATGTCAGTCTCTCAACTTAGTCACTCATGGTCATACATCTACACTGTGATTTCCAAGATACGTATTGCACACAACACCTCTCATGAATAGAATAAGTTGAAATTTGAGATGCTCTTATAATTTCTACATCATAGTTGCTCATGATAAGGTTAACTTCAAATGAATAACTTGAAATTCCCTCACCAAGCTTTGCACACACTTTTGTAATGCCTTAAAATCATGATTGAGATTTGTCGAGATCATCAAAATAAGGATGTTGCATTACTTTTTTGGCTGACATTCTCTTGGATGGCTCATAAATCTGCATTTTCGACAACGGGACACCAACCAATTTGTAGTAGGTTACTTACAAATAGGAAAAGTAAAAGAAGATGATAGCATTGTTATCAAACAAATTAATGTGCATACAAGTATAAATTAATAAGAACTAATGTGCGTACTTACAAATTAATCCAATGAACCATCTAGGTCTACTTTGCTATTTATTGTGTCTAGCATTGCTTCATGGTCAGACTCACGGACCTTCCACAAGACATTGTTCAAAGGTCTACCCCCATATTTGGTCAAACAAACTTTGGATTCCACGACAAGGTTCAATTAATGAAGAATCTTACAATGTGTGTCAAAGTCCTGAAATAGCCAATGTTTAACACTCTTATGTGGGTACCTTCTAAGCCACGTTCCAGTAACAACAACCAAGCCTATAGGGTATTTGATGTTTTCTCCATCTATAACTGGGGCCTTCAATTTCTTTTTGGCCTCAACATAATGACATAAGTAATAGTTTGTTCCCTCTTCATTGTTTTCATCTACAATAATTGCATAAACTTTCCCTACATTGATATGTGCAACAAATCTCTTGAAATTAGTCAACAATACAAAAGCACTACAAAGTAATATAACAATATGGAATTTTAAAAACTAAGAAAGAAAATATATTACCTAGTTGAACTAAATCTGATGTGTGGTCAAAGTCAACTGATGATTCCATTTGTGTTAGTTCCAATGTCGTTAAAGGGTGATATGTGTGAAGTAGGCTGAGATAACTTGTCAACCATTTGTCAACCTAGTCCCTTGACTCACAATCATTACAGGCTTGCATTGTACATGAAGAACAAAATCATGCCATCTTCCATGTATCAATACTCTATAAACCTGCATTTGAGCTAAGGAAAGAGTGTATCTCGCTCGATCCTATTAGTGTACAACAATCCTCATATGGTGCAATGTTAGTATCATCCATCAACCAAAAATAACTATGAACTAAAGACGTGCCTTCATTACTTGGACCCATCAAAGCATTACACCACTCGACAATTTATCTTGCATCTGTCAACTTTGCATTGTCTTTAAAATTTAACTCTTCTCTCGCTAATGCTCATTTCACGCATGCTCCTACACCATCATGCTCCCCCTTTCCATGCCTGACCTCACAAAATTTCCACATATGGTGTACACCTATAATGACATGCAACCTGCTCAACTAGTAGAACATGCATGAGTTCTCAAACTATTTTGCACAGTTATCCTACCATATTATATGTCAACTATATGCTATGCCTCTCTGAGCCAAATCAGTGTAGAAAATATAGAAGCAACCTTGCACGAACTCTAGAGAATGTGTGTGATCATCACTAATATAAAAGTGCTACTCCCTGTAGAGTTTGAGAAGTCTACTAGTTTTTGTCCCACCTCATCTATGCTTTCCATATGTTGACATACTGGCATATGTTGCAAGCCACTGCAACGCTCACATGAACCATCCAAGCATGTTGTCCTATAGAATATTTGGCCATCCTCTATTTCACATAATTCTTTTGATAAAAATTCTCTTGAATATTTTGGTGGGGCTTCTATTCCACAATCCTACAAAACATTGTTAGTATGCAAATCACAACATATAGAACGATAAACATCATAATGGTTAGAGAATTCAATATGTAGTCTACAACAACAAGTAGTGCATGTGTGATTTATCTTAACATAAAAAGGTTTAAGCATGTTTCAAAAAATCTTTGACAAATACTAATTTGAGGAAAATCCATTTGAAATTTACAAAAAAATTGGGTTTGATTCATATCCAAAAAATGCTTTGGATGTGGCTCATGGTTCTGACTACCGATTCTCCTTCTTACCACATCCCTTTGATTCAAAGATGGCCTTGTGTTATTCTTCCAATACTCTTCAATTAGTGTTCTCAATGCCTCAACAACTTTTTTATCTTTTTGTGGAAGTCTCCCCGAGAATGCCCATAATTCATTTGAATCAGTGCCGTCAATTCTTTGCCGCCTTTGAACAATTTTTGATAAAGTTTTTCTACTAATTCTCATTTGTTCACTCATCTTTCTAATGAGACAAGCTCTCTTTGTTTGACTACTTACCAAAGCCGATGTAATGACATGTTGTGTGACATTACTATCCTTTGAATGTGAGGTCTTACCCACACTCTCATATGCATCCATTAGATTATTCACAATAGTGTTTTCACTCGATGCATTTGATGTTCTCAACCCAAGAGTCTTCATGATGTCTTTACACTTTATACCACGCATCATTTCAACAAATAGTTGACATCTTGCAGTCTCATTTATCCTTTCAAAGTAGAATTTCTAAATCTTTTCAACATATCTGCTACAAGTGCATGTTGGAATCTTACCTTCCATGTGCTGCAAAATATCCTCATGAATATTAATCAAATACTTTGGATTTCTATGCAAAATTCTAGGTGGTGTTCTCCTAGGTACATACATCTCAACATTATTAATTCCATCCATATTTAATTGAGGTGGGCTAGATTTCATACCTTCGATCGATGGTGGAGTAGAAGACATACCTTGAGGTTCTCGTGGGGATGATGGCATACCTTCTTCGTCAAATCTGAGTGATGATGTACTCTCAACTTGAGATGTGATGGATGGTGTCCAACCATATTCACTTGTGATAGATGGTGTCCCTCCATATTCACTTGTGGTAGCTGGTGTCCCTCTATATTCGCTTGTGCTTAATGATGTCCATTCGTATTCAATTTCCATAGAGAGTGTGTCTCCAACTATGGTATCTAAATCTGTCTTAGCACGATGCTTTTGCATTCATTCCCTTTGTGCTGCCAAATATTGTTCTCTTTTTGATAGTTGAGGTTCGTTCCTCTTCAGTTGGCTTGTTTTCGTCAATACCACCCAATTTATTCTTTTCATGATATGTTGCCACCCATTATCTCTCCTTTACTTTGAAGTTTTAATACTCTTCATCTGTTAGTTTATTCCTTCTTCATTTCTGTTGATGGTGTTTTCTGCACAACAACTTAGACAGAATACAATATTCTATCTCTCTTGAAAGGTAATCTTCAACAATAAATTACTGAAAATCACCCCAAGGTCTCTCAGGTGTCAGGTCATGACAATGCATAAACAACTTAGATGAAATGTGAAAATGCTGGTAATCACAATCAGACCTTACTACAAACAAATTGTATCTTTCCAATTTATCAGATCTTACAATATGATGATCTCAAGTCCTAAATCTAATCCAGATGATAAAGAAACAACAAAAGATAAGGATGCAGAGATATGATAAGATCTAAACTATTCCTAGAATGAACAATGCCAATGACAAATATCTAGAATGGACCAATCTCAAATAACCAATTCTTGATCAACCCACAATGCAATATCACAAGAACGGTGCAATCTTCTAAGGTATATAGATTTGACTTCACCAGCCTACTACAATCAGATAGTTACTGGGAGTCTAGACCAGAGATTGCTACAAACATTCAAAATATGAAATCATGTACATCACTCACCAAACTAATCCAACTCTCAAACACTAAATCATAAATCTTTAAGCAATTTGAAAGATGAAACAACAGGAACCATGCAAGATAACTAACATAAGATTTCACCAGGAAAACCACAATGCCTTCTATTGTATTAGATTACCAAAATACTGCAACAATTCCACTATTCTGTTACAATATTTGCTTCAAGAAATTGACTACTACCTCTAGTACAAAATGCTCTAGCTCCTTTCTAATCTAACTTTTCTCTATTATCTTTCTAGCTAACCCTTATAATGAGGCAAGAATTCCCTTTATAGAAAATTCTTAAAACATGTTGGCCCAGCCAAACATTTACAAAAAAAATAATAGCCAAAACAAGTCAGCCTCAGGAATTTCAAAATAAGGCACACATTAAATGTCGATACATCATCAAGGTCGGCCTAGACACACTCCCCAATGTAGCCCAGATCAACACATGCCCTATAATAATAGGGAAGCACAAATCTTCAAAATGGGCATTAACTACCACCTCCCTTGTCCTTGTTTTGTTCCTTAACTTTCAAAAATAGTTTGTCCAACTCGGTGATAGGTGGCAAAGGAAAAATCTTACTTGCTGACATTCAATGGCGCCAATCTCCTCTTTTGACTGCTTAAAATTTTTGTCCCAATCACCTCTATGTGCCTAGTACGTATCCATCACTGCCAAGTAGGTTGTTGCATCATCAAGCTGGTGCCCTGTTATGATATTTTAAGAGTCAGGGGCATAGACTTCATGCCACCATCCTTTTAACTATTCTAGGCTCAGGTATTTAGGAGAAATTTTCCTCCTGCCAGTCATAATCTCAAAAAATGCAATGCATCCCTCATAAACCCCAGTCAAGTCACTGTTTATTAGCTTCTTTCATTTATGAATCTTCCTCATGGCCTTTTACTAAATTTGCAAAGCTTTGAACCATTCCCAAGGCTCATTAAGTCTGGAGGAAGGAAGAATCCCATCTGCAACCAACTGATCTTTTCCATGTTCCATGATCACTTTGGATTTCTGCAACAGAAGATCGATGCCTTCCTTGTCTTGAGATAGCACATGCTCCAATAGGTCTTTGGCTCTAACTGCATCCTTTCCAACTGAAAGGACATCCTTTATTGCATTATCTCCTTTCACCTGCACATCTTTCAACCAATCCATTGCAGTTTGGGTAGAAGCCTTCATCTTTTCAATCTCAAAAATAGTTTCCTTGGGCAAGAAACCAGGAGTAGCAGAGGAAGAGGGGTGGAGAGATTATAGAGGCTTCATTACATCTTCTAGACACTTCTTGAGCCTCTCATTTTCCTTTCTAAGTTCATGCTTGGATTGAGTTTCTTTCCTTAGCCTCCCAATTATTACTGCACTAGACCCTTCATATTCTTCAATGTCCTATTCCATAGAAGTTGGCCCAAGATTAATGGTCTACACATTGTAATCCTTCCTAGTGACCTCTTCTTTAGTTTTACCCGCAGTGGAGGTGGTAACATGAATGACCCTGTTTCTTGCTTCATCTCTTTCTATCCTTGAAACTACCTTGGCCATCTTCTTTTTCTTGCCTTTACCAATCTTAGTTAACTTCTCATCCCAATCCAGAGGGGTATCCTCAACAATGGCTTGTTTCTTTTTTGTGATCTCCTTTTCCAACCAATCCGGGACAGCAGGATCCACCTGGATTTATGTTTTGATCTCTTTGTGCTGTTCTGGTGTTTCATCTTTTCCTTTCTCAGGAGATTGCTCACCTTGATCACCTAATTCAGGCTCCTCTTCCTACACAAGCAATGGGTTTCTAACAGGAATATCCTCCTTTTTAGGTGATCCATTGCCTTTGCTGCTCTCCAGAGAATCCTCATATTGCACTAGTGGAGAAGGGTGTCTTTCTACCTCTTCAACCTCAAGCTCAGCTACCGCACCAAAGAGTTCTCCTTCCTTGAAAGGTTCTACCTCTCCACTAGTCTCATGCTCCTCAGGAGTCTCTTGCTTAGGTGCGCTTGGTGAAGGAAAAGTAGCCTTAGGTTGCTCCACAACTGGTGCCTTCGGAGAAGGGTCCATCTTTTGCATAGTCTCCTTAGGAGATGGAGTCCTTGATCTCCTTGAATAAACTTTGGTTTTTTCTCCTGAACTTTCCACATCAACAACCAGAGTCTCATCCTTGGAAGTATCCTGACCTTTTCTCTTTGAAACCCTAGTTTTCCTTGTCTTCTTAGGTTGCAGAGGAGCATCCTCTTCTTCTTCTTTTTCAACTTCCTCCTCTTCAGAGGATGTGCCTATTTTCAAGGCCCGTCTTCTTTTCTTTCCTTTTGGTTTTCTTTTCAGTTCCAGCTCATTTTCTTGAGGACCTCTGATTTTGATTTTGAAGGGTGAGCTCCCTTTAGTTTTCCCTTTGGGGTCCTCTTCCCCAGATTCTTTTGAAGTGGACATAGAATTGAGTTTCCCATTAAATTAAAGGTACAGGGTACCTTCTCACTCTCCAACTCCCAAACCTTATGCTTCAACCATGAAGTAGTAAATCTCATGACAGGGGCCATTAGGTCTTCTAATTCAGTTACCTCATCATCATTCCAGTTTATCTCCCCAATTGATCTGTCCTTAATAAACTCATATGCATGGTCCTACACCAGATTCCCGTCATCCTCTAACTGGTCGGGGATCAACTTGACATTGTATTGCCTAAGCACATCAACCGGCCTAGAATACCTTTTCTTCCTTACCTCAAAATCATCTTTGATATTTTCCCTATAGTCTTCTAGGTCATCCTTATGACAGTATTCTTTGGTGGCCTTCTTCTGTGCTTCCCCGATGATATCAAAGTTTGTCCTCTTGGAGTGGAAAGAGAAACCATAAGCAGCCAATTCATCCCCCGCTGCATGCGCTGATTGGATGGAGGGGCATACTTCAGCTATACCAATCTTCAAAGGGAAATCACCTCCAAACCCTGTCTTATGCTTTTCCCTTTTAACAATAGCATCGAAGTCACATATCTGTCTCACAACTTCCAATAGCACAATATGATCAGTAGGGTACCTAGCTAACCTGTATGGAGCAGCTTGAAATCTGTCAATCCTGATGTAGGAGAAGGTGGGGAACTAAATGAACCAAGCTCCATATTTCTTTATCAACTCCTTTGCTCCATCAGACAATCTCACATGCTCCACATTTTGAAGCAGTCTAGTGATATACATTGTAAATGCATTGTTTGCTCTTCTATAATCCTGGTGTCCTAGGTGCAATTCTGGATATATAACATAAACTATATCTTGTCCAAATGTTCCCTTTGGATTCAAACCCCTGTATGGGTAGAATCTAGCGAACACATACACCACATAGGAAGACATGGTGAACTTCTTTGTTTCTAAGACATCCCTTAGTTGTTTATCAATCACAACACTAATGAGTCCTGCCCAATGGTAATTGATGCCTTGTTCAATTTTGTTGATCACATGGACCATCTAGCTTTCTAGCACTCTGACACTTTTCAAACCAGCCACCCTACTCAAAAATGTGATCGCATCATGTATGTCCGATCTAAATTTAACCCTGTGTAATTACTTAGGTAGTTTAGAGAAGTGAGATTTTAGTTTCTCCAACTAGGAATTAATCATTTGCTGGGCTTTGGTAGGCTCGTTCTCATAATAGGTTTTGGCCAGATCCATGTTTAAGGCACACACAGAAGGAAAATCCGGCATGTCAAAGGCTTGAGCAATAGAAACAAGATTAAAATTCACCAAAACTCTCCCTTCGGTACTAACAACCCTCTATGTGTCGAAGTCATAATGCCAGGCACACTCTAGTATTAACTCATAGCACTGGATTGCAGGAGAGAACCCTACCACATTGACCAATCTAGACTTCATCATTCCATTCCTCAGGACCGATAGATCCTTCTAAGCCATTCTTTCCTTGAATTCCTCATATCTCCATGCCCCAACATTGGTGTCAGAGACCTCAAACCATATAGAAGATATCTTACTATCAGGTAACTGACTCTTGGTATCCAATCTCAATCTTTCTACCTCTGAGATGGAAGGTCCCTCTGTATCACCCTTAGACTTTCCTGTAGTAGCTTTGCTTGATTCAGCCTGCATTCACAAAAGAACCCCCATAAGCGTCCAATTATCATACATATTCCAATCAAAGGGTTAGCATAAAACCACATAAAGCAATTAGGATCCATCACTAATCATTAATCTTAGAAAATCCAGAGAATGAAGCAATCTGGGAAAATGAGGTAAACCAAGAAAATCGAGTCGGGGTAGAATTTCAGAGAAATCCGACCCAGATGGATTCCTGCTGCCAACACATCATTCACCAAATAAGTCATTAGTGTGAACAAAAGGTTATGATATTATCATGAAATTCATCTATTAGCAACAAGAAATCATCATTTAGCACTTTACCCCATTAGCCCTAGCTTTGAGAATCAAAAAGAATGAAACCAGGCAGGAAAACCAGAAAAATCCAGATAGGTCGGATTTTCGCGGATGGTTCAAATACTCTAGAATTCACCATGCTCCGCTGACTTGACAGATATCAGGAAAATCCGAGTGTGCAGGAATTCCGCAGACACCCCAAAAACCTGACGATTATTACCACATGAACAATGAATCAGATGATCACTTCAAACCTAACTATTTGGATTCAAATGGTCTCAAAATCGATGCCAATAAGCAAGACCTCAAATGCACAGGAATTCAAATTTCTAAAGCCTTCAAATGACTAATCCTCATAGCGAAACAATGATGCCCTAACTTTGATGACTAGACCCTCTGCCATGAAAACCAGGGTAAGTTCAAGGTTTGAAATACTATCCTTAAATGATCAGGCCGAAGCACACTGAGACTTCTCAAGCCACGAGCAGATTTAATCTAAACACCAAATATGAAAATCATGATGGATCAACCGTTCCTAGCAAACCTGAGCAAAACACCAAAAACCCCAACTTCGCTAAATACAACAAATTACGCACCTAGGGGCAAGGTCCTACCCAAAACGCCCATCTACATCGATCTATTCGACATTCATTTGGTAAAAAAGGACATGCATAGTGTGAATGATGAAATCTTGTGAAAAGTGAGGTCAAACCCTAGCTCTATAAATATACAATCATACTTAAGCAAAGGCTGACCTAAAATGGTCACCAATCGACTTCGAAAGATTCAATCATGACGTAAACAAAAGAGGGGCTAGCAACGACTTACCATGGAATCCAAACAAGGCTCAAGCTCGAGGAGGTGACTATGAAACGATGTGCCCTAGCAACAAAAAATACAACCAACGCTTAAGCAATCCACACGCAGCAGCCCGCATCCAACAATCAAAGCTCAAATGAAAAATCTCCAATACCAGAGTAAATAGCAAGTGAAAAATGAAATCAGAATGATGCCCAAAAGGCCTTAAATCCATCCACACTCGCATCTATGTGAAGATACTTCGAGCATTAATGAGCGACAAGACGTATCAAGGAAATCCGGGAACCCGAGCCTAGAACGGACTTCAAAAAAAAACCAAACCAAACAGAAAATCCGGAAGGACACGAATTCCACGGAAATGGCAGAAATTAGGAATTAAACAAAGTTCAAGATTTTAACGTAGTTCGGGAAAATCTGCTTGGCCTGGAAAATCCTGGATTCAAGCAGAAACTCGGATTTCAAAAAATTCAGCAATAAACAGACAACAAACTAGGGCCTGGGAGAATCCGCCAGAGCTGGAAAATCCTGGACTCAGGTCAAAACCTAGATTTTGATTGAAACCTAAGTTCAACCAATTCAAGCCTCAAGGAAAGACCAAATCTAGTAAGACCAACATCTCGAGACCTTAAAAAGACAAATCTTATAAAAACCAAAGGTTGAAAGACATCAGAAAAGAGGGTCCCTACTCCAAGTGGGGCATGTGTGCAAAACTGTATAACAAATGGTGACTATGCTGGGGAAATGCTCCTAAGCATTTCAATGAAAAACTAGAATCAAGAACCCAGAACTTATGGTTTCAACTCATCCATCCGGCCATTACCTATAGTTAAAACAAAGAACCCCCCAGTCATCCAAACTTTCCTACACTAGGGTCAAAGTGTGTGCATATGCATTCATTACCCTCCTTTAGTTGCAACAGGAACCAAAATCAGTATGGACATGCTACATAAAGATTCATACTCTAAAAGTATCTTGGATAGAGCCTCGCTGCTAGTTAGGCATCCATAGCCATGACGAGGTTATTGTTGTGATTCCTTGGAACATAGCTCTACTGCCAGCCAGGCATCGATAGCCTCGGTAGAGATATTCAGATCCCCCTGATGAGTTGAATCCAAGCTTTTGCTTTCTTTTTTTTATACTGCTTGTCTTTCCACTGCTTTTGCTTCAACTTGTGAACAATGAAGTTCACACTCAGGGATGAGAACCACAGTGGCACTAGAGCATAAAATAATTTTTCACCTGTTCAAACCTCATAAAGACCCTCTGCAACTTCAGGTATCTTAAATATTCAAAGTATGAGACCCTAATGTATTCCTATTCAGTCTGACTAGAAGACCCTTTGTCTTAGCACAAGGATAAGTGACATTGGGTGAAGAATGAATACCAAGACATTCTGGAAAGGTGATTGGAGTTTGTAAGGGGAATACTAAGAACACCACACCTACTTTGTCACCACCGTTATACAAATGCAACAAGAGACCCTCAGAAAGAGAAGGAACCAAGAGCGGGAGCAACACAAACCCAAAACAAGACAAAACAAAGCAAACCTACTCTAACCGAAGCAGAACAAACAAACCAAAAAGAAACCTATTCCAACCAAAATAAAACAACAGAAAGTAACCTAAACTAACTATATACAAAGTAGGGAGCTGAAAATAGCTCAAAATTGGAAATAATGTTTCAAATACTCCCCATTGATAGGTAGTGGAATATCTTCTCCCGTGAGATTCTTCAGACGGAAGGCATTATCTCCAAGTATTTTAGCAATCTGATATGGACCAAGCCATAGTTTGTCAAATTTTCCATGGTCCCCTTTTCAATCATGAGGTTTATCCCAGTATAGGACAAGGTCAGAAATCCTAAAGGCTTTAATCTTATCCCTCCTCTCAAACCACCTCTTAACTACACCCTAATGTTTGGAAAAATTCTCAAGGGAATTATCTCGTTTCTCCTCAAGGTGCAGTAGTTCTGTCAACCTAGCCTCCCTTTTATCCCCCTCATCATAAAAATCATTAATAAACTGTAAGGTCGGGATCTTGAGTTGAATAGGGAATACTGGATCTAGACCATATACTAAGTGATAGGGAGATGTTCTGATGGATGACTTAAGTCTTGTACGATCTACCCAAAGGGCAAACCAAAGCTGGGTATGCCAGTCTTTTGGGTTCCTTTCTAACAGCTTACGGATGATGGTCAATAAGTTCTTATTAGAGGACTCTGCTAAGCCATTACCCTAAGGATAATAATTAGATGCAAACTTCACAATAATACCATGCTCAAAAGCCCAATTTGAAAATTTTAAAGATGCGAAAGCATGACCATTATCACAGACAATAGCAATGGGGTGTCCAAATCGATTAAGAATAGCAGACTCTAAGAAATCAATCACTACCTTAGACGTACATTGCCTACAAGAAAATGCTTCAATCCATCTTGTGAAATAATCAGTAATAGTTAGGATGTACCTATGTCCTGTAGAAGATGGTGGGTTGATAGGGCCTATGAAATCCATACCCCATTGGGAAAAAGGTCTTACCTCAGTGACCAATTGGAGCAGAAGTGTTGCATACCTTTCCCTTATTGTTGTAGTCTAGCAAGTGTGACAGGTCCTGACATGATGGTGGACGTCTTTGAACAACGTGGGCTAGTAATACCCAGCCCTTAAGATCTAATTTGTTGTGGTAATTGCAGAACCATGGCCAGTGCCATACCTTTCGTGAAATTCATTTATCACCTTTTCAACTTCTTGTTTCCCAAGACACCTCAAATAAATGCTTTCATGATTTTTCTTATACATAACAGCTCCCTTAAGCATGAAACTGTCACTCTTCAATCATAGGGCTCTCCTCTAAACAACATTAAGATGACCTGGAGATCATTGGTTCAACAAATAATAAAATATTTCATCATACCAACCATCTGGGGAAACCTCCTCAATGTTATAATTCTGAATGGCTAGTTCAGGGCCTATTTCAGCCATAGTCTGAGTAAGTCCCTGTCCTCTTACCAACTTCATGGGTTGGATCTCAATATCGTACTCCTGTAGCATTGTCACCCACTTAGCTCTACGCTCTCCTAACTCATTCTGCATTAGAAGTAACTTGACTGTGGGGTTTGGGACAATTGCATAAACCTTATTCCTGAGGATATAATGTCTGAATTTCTTCATTGCTCTAACCAGAGCATATGCCTGCTTTTCTACACTTGGGTATCTCAACTCAGCATCTTTTAATGGGGCACTCATAAAGGCAATGCGATGCTCATTTCCCTCATCAAACTTTTGAGTTAGCATTCCTGCACATGAATGGTCTGAAGCAAATGAATAGATGTGAAAAGGCTTACTGTAGTTAGGACTTACCAATACTAGAGCATCAACAATGACTCTTTTGATTTCTGCAAATGCCTCCTTTGCTTCTATAGTCCATTCAATCTTAGCATCTTACTTCAACATTGCATTCAATGGCTTGACAATTTCAGCAAATCTAGTAATGAATTTTCTAACAAAGTTGATCTTGCCAAAGAAAAATTTCATCTCTTTTTTGCTAGTAGGTGGCTGAATCTTCAGTATGGCCTCCACTCTTTCTAGATCAATAGCAACTCCCTTTTTAGATATGACATGTCCGAGAAACTTTCCTTCTGTTACTCTGAAAATACATTTTTTAGGATTAAGGGATATGCCAAATTTCCTGCACCTTTGAAACACTTTGCGTAAATCAAAGATGTGATCCCCTCTATTTTTTGAAAAAATAGTCAAGTCGTCCATATATAATAATGATGCATTTTCCTATGTTATCCTTGAAGGAAATATCCATAGCCCTTTGAAATGTAGCCCCAACATTAATGAGACCAAAAGGCATCCTTTTGTAGGCAAAGGTACCCCACTTAGTTGTGAAAGCAGTCTTGTGCATGTCCTCATATTGAACCATTACTTGATTGTACCCTGAATAACCGTCCAAAAAGGACATCATCTAAGATCCATTAACCACTTGAAGTACTTCATCCAATGAAGGAACTAGATAGTTGTCCTTTTCTGATGATCTATTTAAGTTTTTGAAATCAATGCAGAGTCTAATTTCTCCATTCTTTTTCCTTACCAGGACCAGGTTCGCCACCCATGTTGAGTGTCTGACAGGAAATATAATTCTGGCTGACAGTAATTTTTGAACTCTTTCTGTATTAGGGGTTCCAGTAACGCATTGATAGGTCTCTATCTCTACCTGAAAGGTTTGGCACCTGGCTTCAGAGGTATAGTATGAGTTATGATTGAGGTATTATAAGTTTTCAGATCCTCATAACTCCAGGCTACAATATCTGGAAAACTATGCAGTGCTTCAATTATTCCTTATCTTTCTTCTGGAGTGCATACTTTGCCAATGAAAATGCTCTTAGCATTTTCCTCAGTTCCTAAGTTGTAAGTGTCACACTATCCATTGATAGACTTTTTCTTTGACTCTTGTTCCTAATCTTTGATCTTATCCATATCAAATATTCGCTCCAATTGCACCATCCTTCTTGGAATAGTATTAGACTTCAGATTCATCACTCCTAAATCCAGTTCTGCTTTGTCAATGATTTGGGATGCAAAAACATCTGTATTTGTGATAAAATCCAGAATATGCTTGTCATTTTCAAATACCTAGAAGTTAGTAACATTATATGGAACCGATGGTATAGGAGTCAATTCTACAGTGAACTTCTTCAATCCTGACAAAGATAAAGGCTATAGGGTGCTTACCGCCTGAGCTAGAGAATCTACAGTTTGATTCTTCTGCCATGGTATTAGTTGAATATTGAAGGCATCAAATCCCTCAATGAGGTCTCATACTCTATGCCTATAATTAGTCATTCTCCTATCATGGCATGAATATTGTCTCCTTACTTACTTAACTACTAACTTAGAATCGCCATAAATTTGCAAAATCTTAACCTTTTTCTTGAGTGCCATGAGAAGTCCATGAATTAATGCCTCATATTCTGCTACATTATTTGTATAGTGAAACCGAAGTCTATGGGCTGCAAAGAAATTTTTACCTCTTGGACTGATTAGTTCGAACCCAGCCCTGACTCCATGCTTGGATTTGGATCCATCAAACCTAAGAGTCCAACATTTAGCAGTTGTAGTCTTCTTCATTATGTCTTTTGAACCTTGAATGTTGGACGGTTCCTTAGATAGTATAGGTTTCTTTCCTTGATAGCCTTCCTTAGGGTTTTGCACATCTATCTTAGTAGCTTGGGTTGAATTTAGGCATTTCTGTACTCATTCTACTGTTGTCCAGCATAAACAACACTCCAACTCAAAAAGGGAAGTGTTATGAACTCTACACCAATTAGGTAAGAGTAACTCTTCAAATCTTTTCCTTCTGCCTAGGTGAATTTGATTTTCAACACACTGCTTAATGAATTCCTAGAAACTATCTAATAGGCTAATCTGATTATCTTCGGATTCTTCTTTTTCCTCAACTGATTCTTTCAAAACAACATGGTTGGATCCTGTCTCTGCACCAATAGGCATCATGTGTAGCATCAATACCTCCTCTGAGTCTAACTCCTCATACTGGGTTGACAACATATAATTTCCCATGCCTACTTCGGATATCAGAACTTTTGTTGAAGTATTTTGGTATTCCATAATTATGTATTTCATTCTTGGCTCTCTCTCAATTCTGATCTGATTGGGCACTCCTTTCCAGGGAAGCCACATGTGAGAGTGATCAGTAGACACATATCCATTCAAATCCTTAGTAAAATCTCTTCCTAGAATCAAACCATACGCATCCGGGATATCAGCTACTTGAATATTGATAACCTGTTGAATCTTTGGGTCAGAAGCTATCTGCATGTGAATCATGTTTAATTCTCCCACCACATTTACCTCGGTTCTATCCAATTGAGTCACCTTCTTCTAGGAATCAGCAGGTGTAATTCCTAAATCTCTACATACCCCAAATGGCATCACATTGGTGGAAGCACCAAAATCTAGTAAACAATTATGTAGATTCTTACCGAATATGTGCACATAAATCAGAAATGGTGGGATTTTTGTCTTCCCTTGAAACAAAGTTGGCTGAGTATCTACTTGAGCCACTTGAGTGTTGTCTTTTTCCTTTCCTTTATCTCCAGGGGGAAAGTGAGTCCAACTGTGGACCTAATTTTGTGTCTTCACAGGCTAAGAACTAGAAATCTTGTTGCTATCCTCACTAGAAGGTTTATCCAAAGACACTGGATGTGCATCATAAGTACCTAAAACTGTCTTCCTAATTGTAGGGAACCTTAATAAATCAAATGCTGAAAGATTTACCTTTAATTTTTTGGACTCCTCAGTGACATAAGAAACCATTTGCTCCTCGCTCATATCAATGGAGGCTTCCTTGGAAGGTTCCTCCACCTTGTCTTTGCTTGCTTGAATAGCCTTTTCCTTTTGTAGGTCAGTTGAAGCTTTTCTTTCCTTCGAAAGATACTGCCTGGAAACATGTGGATAAGATGGATTATTATTAGCATTAGGATCTGGAGGGGTACTGAAATTATTAGGAGGAATGGAGGTGGTGAAGGGTCCCCTAGCCTGTGGGTGCCTATGGGGTAAGTCTCTCAAATCATATCCTTTACCCTGCCTCTGGAACATCTGTACTTCTTCAACATAAGCTTCTTCACTATCAAGGGGGCCATTACCATTCGTTTCTTCTTCATTAAATAACTAAGCCACCTCTTTGCCATTGCAGATTTGATCTGTTTTATCTTCCTGGGGATCAAATTCTTCTTCTGGAATATTTTCTTTACTTGTTGGGAAAGGAGTGTGATTTAATACTAGCACAAGACAATTGTAAGGGGTGGAGGGAACAATCTCCTGCCCATTTGCATTATTCTCCACCTCATACTAGAAAATGGATGCTATGGTTTGGAACTCTAGACATTCTAATTTTGAATGTTGGCTTGTCTTATGAAGCCTGCATCATCCTAATAGGGAAGCCTCAGCCAGATATACACCACTAGGAGGCTTGTCTTGACTGATTGGTTGATTTGTAGATTGGTTGACAACTTGACTAACTGGTTGATCCAATGGGGTGAGGACCCCTCCATTATTAGGTCCTGTATTCCATGTTCTATTATGTCCCTGTGACTACCTCTTATCAAATCCTGTGCCACTACTTTGTCCTCTACTGAAATTCTATCTCCTATCATTATTGAATCCCCTGTCATTGTTGTAACCCCTATCCTAATTATATCCCCTGTCATTATAGAATCCTCTTTCATTACGTTGTCCTCTATCAAAATTATTTCCTTGTGAAAATTCTCTATTCTAATTGGACTGTATACTCTTCTGAGCAGCTTATAGTTGGCTATTTTGATTCCTTAGGTAAGTCACCTCTAGATTTAACTTCTTTATCTGCTTGGCCATCTCATCAATCCTATCCTTATTTGGATTTCGATAAGGGGTCTGGTTTGGATTATTCTAAGGAGGGACAGGCATTGTAGTAGATCCCTTAGACTGATGCAACACTTCAGAGTTCTATAAATAGGCAGGAAAACTGTTTGGCTGTGGCTAATACATAGGCTGGTTAACTTGTTGCTGGGAAAAATTTATCATAGGAGAGACCTGGCTCATGGGGAGACCAAGATGTGGCACTAGAGGTAATTGAGGCATCGGATTCATGATTGGGGTATGGTTGGTGAGTGCCTAGTTTACTGCCTGAACCTGATTGGGATGTGCAACTGGTCCAAAAGAAGGCAATGGTCCAGTCAAGTGTTGTCTTAAATCTATGCTAAGCTTGATGGCTTCTGTGTAGGCATTAGTTAAGTTAGCTGGAGGGTTAGGTCTCCACTTTAGAAAGGTGGTCATAAGGCTATCCAATGCTTTGTAATAGACTCCCAGGGCTGTATTGTTATCCAAAACATAAGGATCTTGAAGCCTGGTGTACGCACGGTGAAACCTATTATTGAAACTAGATATTGGTTCATTGGGAAAAAGGTCTTATCTCAGTGACCGATTGGAGCGGAAGTGTTGTATACCTTTCCCTTGTTGCTGCAGTCTGGCGGATTCTCCCGAGCCCTAGTTTGTTGTCTATTTACTGCTGAATTTTTCAAAATATGGGTTTCTGCTTGAATCCGGGATTTTTCGGGCTGAGCGGATTTTCCCGAATTGCATTAAAATCCTGAACTTTGTTTAATTCCTAGTTTCTGCCATTTCGGCGGAATTCGTGTCCTTTTGGATTTTTTGTTTGGTTTGGTTTTTTTTTCCAAGTTCATTCTGGGCTTAGGTTCCCAAATTTCCTTGATACATCTTGTCGCTCATTAATGCTTGAAGTACCTTTACTCAGACGTGAGTGTGGATGGATTTAAGGCCTTTTGGGAATCATTCTGATTTCATTTTTCACTTGCTATTTGCTCTGGTATTGGAGATTCTTCATTTGAGCTTTGATTGTTGGATGCAGGCTGTTGCATGTGGATTGCTTAAGCGTTGGTTGTATTTTTTGTTGTTAGGGCACATCGTTTCATAGTCACCTCCTCGAGCTTGAGCCTTGTTCAGATTCCATGGTAAGTCATTGCGAGCCCCTCTTTTGTTTGCATCATGATTGAATCTTTCGAAGTCGATTGGTGACCATTTTAGGTCGGCCTTTGCTTAAGTATGATTGTATATTTATAGAGCTAGGGTTTGACCTCACTCTTCACAAGATTTCATCATTCACACTATGCATGCCCTTTTTTACAAAATGAATGTTGAATAGATTGATGTAGATGGGCATTCTGGGTAGGATCTTTCCCCTAGGTGTGTAATTTGTTGTATTTAGCAAAGTTGGGGTTTTTGGTGTTTTGCTCGGGTTTGCTAGGAATGGTTGATCCATCATAATTTTCATATCTGGCGTTTAGATTAAATCTGCTCATGCCCTTAGAATTCTCGGTGTGCTTCGGCCTGATCATTTAAGGATAGTATTTCAAACCTCAAACTTACCCTGGTTTTCATGGAAGAGGGTCTAGTCGTCAAAGTTAGGGCATCATTGTTTCACCAAGAGGATTAGTCATTTGAAGGCTTTGGAAATTTGAATTCCTATGCATTTGATGTCTTGCTTATTGGCATAGATTTTGAGACCATTTGAATCCAAATAGTTAGGTTTGAAGTGATCATCTGATTCATTGTTCGCATGCTAATAATCGTCGGGTTTCTGGGGTGTCCACGGAATTCCTGCGCACCCAAATTTTCCTGATATCTATCAAGTCAGTGAAGCATGGCGAATTCTGGAGTATTTGAATTGTCTACGAAAATCTTGACTTGTCTGGATTTTTTCAGTTTTCTTGCCCGGTTTCATTCTTTTCGATTCTCAAAGCTAGGGCTAATGGGGTAAAGTGCTAAATGATGATTTCTTGTTGCTAATAGATGAATTTCATGATAATCTCATAACCGTTTGTTCATACTAATGACTTATTTGGTGAATGATGTCTTTGTAGCAGGAATCTGTCTGGGTTAGATTTCTCTGAAATTTCACCTCGACTGGATTTTCCTAGTTTACCTCATTTTCCCGAATTGCTTCATTCTCTAGATTTTCTAAGATTGATGATTAGTGATGGATCCTAATCTCTTTATGTGGTTTTATGCTAACCCTTTGATTGGAATATGTATGATAATTGGATGCTTATGGGGGTTCTTTTGTGAATGCAGGCTGAATCAAGCAAAGCTGCTACAGGAAAGTCTAAGGGTGATATAGAGGGACCTTCCATCTTAGAGGCAGGAAGATTGAGATTGGATACCAAGAGTCAGTTACCCGACAGTAAGATATCTTCTGTATGGTCTAAGGTTTCTGACACCAATGTTGGGGCGTGGAGATATAAGGAATTCAAGGAAAGAATGGCTCAAAAGGATCTATCGGTCTTGAGGAATGGAATGATGAAGTCCGGATTGGTCCATGTGGCAGGGTTCCCTCCTGCAATCCAGTGCTATGAGTTAATACTAGAGTGTGCCCAGCATTATGACTTTGACACACAGAGGATTGTTAGTACCGAAGGGAGAGTTTTGGAGAATTTTAATCTTGTTTCTATTGCTCAAGCCTTTGACATGCTGAATTTTCCTTTTATGTGTGCCTTAAACATGGATCTGGCCAAAACCTATTATGAGAACGAGCCTACCAAATCCCAACAAATGATTAATTCTTGGTTGGAGAAACCAAAATCTCACTTCTTCAAACTACCTAAGCAATTACACAGGGTTAAATTCAGATCGGACATATATGATGCAATCACATTTTTGAGTAGGGTGGCTAGTTTGAAAAGTGTCAGAGTGCTAGAAAACTGGATGGTCCATGTGATCAACAAAATTGAACAAGGCATCAATTACCATTGGGCAGGACTCATTAGTTCTGTGATTGATAAACAACTGAGGGATGTCTAAGAAACAAAGAAGTTCACCATGTCTTCCTATGTGGTGTATGTGTTGGCTAGATTCTACCCATACAGGGGTTTGAATCCAAAGGGAACATTTGGACAAGATATAGTTTATGATATATATCCAAAATTGCACCTAGGACACCAGGATTATAGAAGAGAAAACGATGCATTTACAATGTATATCACTAGGCTGCTTCAAAATGAGGAGCATGTGAGATTGTCCGATGGAGCAAAGGAGCTGATAAAGAAATATGGAGCTTGGTTCATTCAGTTCCCCACCTTCTCCTACATCAAGATTGATGGATGTCAAGCTGCTCCATACAGGTTAGCTAGGTACCCTACTGATCATAGTGTGCTATTGGAAGTTGTGAGACAAATATGTGACTTTTATGCTATTGTTAAAAGGGAAAAGCATAAGATAGGGTTTGGAGGTGATTTCCCTTTGAAGATTGGTATAGCTGAAGTATGCCTCTCCATCCAATCGACACATGCAGCGGGGGATGAATTGGTTGCTTATGGCTTCTCCTTCCACTCCAAGAGGACAAACTTTGATATCACTAGGGAAGCACAGAAGAAGGCCACCAAAGAATACCGTCATAAGGATGACCTAGAAGACTATTGGGAAAATATCAAAGATGATTTTGAGGCAAGGAAGAAAAGGTATTCTAGGCTTTCAGTTGATGTGATTAGGCAATACAATTTCAGGTTGATCTCCGACCAGTTAGAGGATGACGGGAATCTGGTGGAGGACCATGCATATGAGTCTGTTAAGGATAGATCAATTGGGGACATAAACTAGAATGATGATGAGGTAACTGAATTAGAAGACCTAATGGCCCATGTCATGAGATTTACTACTTCATGGTTGAACCATAAGGTTTGGGAGTTGGAGAGTGAGAAGGTACCCTATACCTTTAATTTAATGGGAAATCTCAATCCTATGTCCACTTCAGAAGAATCCAGGGAAGAGGACCCCAAAGGGAAAACTAAAGGGATCTCACCCTTCAAAATCAAAATTAGAGGTCCTCAAGAAAATGAGCCGAAACCGAAAAGAAAACCAAAAGGAAAGAAAAGAAGTTGGGCCTTGAAAATAGGCAAGTCCTCTGAAGAGGAGGAAGTTGAAAAAGCAAAAGAAGAGGATGCTCCTCCACAGCCTAAGAAGACAAGGACAACTAGGGTTTCAAAGAGAAAAGGTCAGGATACTTCCAAGGATGAAACTCCGGTTGTTGATGTGGAAAGTTCAGGAGAAAAAACCAAAGTTTATTCAAGGAGATCAAGGACTCCATCTCCTAAGGATACTATGCAAAAGATGGAACCTTCTCCGAAAGCACCAGTTGTGGAGCAACCTAAGGCTACTTTTCCTTCACCAAGCGCACTTGAGCAAGAGACTCCTAAGGAGCATGAGACTAGTGGAGAGGTAGAACCTTTCAAGGAAGGAGAACTCTTTGGTGTGGCAGCTGAGCTTGTGGTTGAAGAGGTCAAAAGACACCCTTCTCCACTAGTGCAATATGAGGATTCTCCGGAGAGCAGCAAAGGCAATGGATCACTTGAAAAGGAGGATATTCCTATTAGAAACCCATTTCCTGTGTAGGAAGAGGAGCCCGAATCAGGTGATCAAGGTGAGAAATCTCCTAAGAAAGGAAAAGATGAAACACCAAAATAGCATGAAGAGATCAAAACATAAATCCAAGTGGATCCTGCTGTCCCGGATTGGTTGGAAAAGGAGATCATAAAAAAGAAACAATTTGTTATTGAGGATACCCCTCTGGATTGGGTTGAGATGTTAACTAAGATTGGTAAAGGCAAGAAAAAGAAGATGGCCAAGGTAGTTTCAAGGATAGAAAGAGATGAAGCAAGAAATAGGGTCATTCACGTTGCCACCCCCGTTGCGGGTAAAACTAAAGAAGAGGTCACTGGGAAGGATTACAATGTGTAGACCATTAATCTTGGGCCAACTTCTATGGAACAAGACATTGAAGAATATGAAGGGTCCAGTGCAGTAATAATTGGGAGGCTAAGGAAAGAAACTCAATCCAAGCATGGACTTGGAAAGGAAAATGAGAGGCTCAAGAAGTGTCTAGAAGATGTAACGAAGCCTTTGCAATCTCTCCACCCCTCTTCCTCTGCTACTCCTGGTATCTTTCCCAAGGAAACTATTTCTGAGATTAAAAAGATGAAGGCTTCTACCCAAATTGCAATGGATTGGTTGAAAGGTGTGCAGGTGAAAGGAGATAATGCAATAAAGGATGTCCTTTCGGTTGGAAAGGATGCAGTCAAAGCCAAAGACCTGTTGGAGCATGCACTATCTCAAGACAAGGAAGATATCGATCTATTGCAAAAATCCAAAGTGATCATGGAACATGGAAAAGATCAATTGGTTGCAGATGGGATTCTTCCTTCCTGCAGACTCAATGAGCCTTGGGAATGGTTCAAAGCTTTGCAAATTTGGCAAAAGGCCATGAGGAAGATTCATAAATGAAAGAAGCTGATAGACGGTGACTTGACTGGGGTTTATGAGGGATGCATTGCATTTTTTGAGATTATGACTAGCAGGAGGAAAATTGCTCCCAAATACCTGAGCCTAGAATAGTTAAGAGGATGGTGGCATGAAGTCTATGCCCCTGACTCTGAAAATATCATAACAGGGCACCAGCTTGATGATGCAGCAACCTACTTGGCCATGATGGATAAGTACCAGGAACATAGAGGTGATTGGGAAAAAATTGTTAAGTAGTCAAAAAAGGATATTGGCGCCATTGAATGTTGGCTTAAGATTTTTCCTTTGCCACCTGTCGCCGAGTTGGACAAACTATTTTTGAAAGTTCAGGATCAGAACAAGGACAAGGGAGGTGGTAGTTAATGCCCATTTTGAAGATTTGTGCTTCCCTATTATTATAGGGCATGTGTTGATCCGAGCTACAATGGGAAGTGTGTCTAGGCTGACCTTGATGATGTATCAACATTTAATGTGTGCCTTATTTTGAAATTCCTGAGGCTGACTTGTTTTGGCTATTATTTTTTTTGTAAATGTTTGGCTGGGCCGACATGTTTTAAGAATTTGCTATAAAGGGCATTCTTGCCTCATTATAAGGGTTAGCTAGAAAGATAATAGATACAAGTTAGATTAGAAAGGAGCTAGAGCATTTTGTAATAGAGGTAGTTGTCAATTTCTTGAAGCAAATATTGTAACAGAACAATGGAATTGTTGTAGCATTTTGGTAATCTAATATAATAGAAGGCATTGTGGTTTTCCTGGTGAAATCTTTTGTGTTAGTTATCTTGCATGGTTCCTTTTGTTTCATCTTTCAAATTGCTTAAAGATTTATGATTTAGTGTTTTAGAGTTGGATTATTTTGGTGAGTGATGTACATGATTTCATATTTGGAATGTTTGTAGCAATCTCTGGTCTATACTCCTAGTAACTATCTGATTGTAGTAGGCTGGTGAAGTCAACCTGGACCATATATCTATTTTGTGCTTAGTTCGATTGTGGATGAATAGATGATTTGAAAATCTATATATCTTAGAAGATTACACCATTCTTGTGATATTGCATTGTGGGTTGATTAAGAATTGGTTATTTGAGATTGGTCCATTCCAGATATCTGTCATTGGCATTGTTCATTCTAGGAATAGTTTAGATCTTATCATATCTCTGCATCCTTATCTTTTGCTGTTTCTTTATCATATGGATTAGATTTAGGGCTTGAGATCATCATATTATAAGATTTGATAAATTGGAAAGATACAGTTTGTTTGTAGTAAGGTCTGATTGTGATTACCAACATTTTCACATTTCATCTGAGTTGTTTATGCATTGTCATGACCTGACACCCAAGAGACCTTGGGGTGATTTTCAGTAATTTATTGTTGAAGATTACCTTTCAAGAGAGATAGAATATTGTATTCTGTCTAAGTTGTTGCTGTGTAGAAAACACTATCAACAGTTTCTTTGGCATAGTAGATAATTTTACCTGTAGCATGGTAATGAGATGAATATTAGTTCCTAAAGTATTTTTCCATTCAAATAAAAGAAATATATGTCATTCAAGGCTTCATAAAAAATACTTATAATAATCTTGTACAAGACTATTTCTAGCATAGAAAAAGGTGGTGCAAGGGCTAGTTTTTTTTTTAGTTTGATCATTTTGAGTTGGTTGGGGTCTTGACCACCTAGGTTTCTACCACACTACCCCTACCTTCTCAACCCTACCCTATTAGCAAGCTAGGTAGTGTATGCCTCATAGAAATGGGCTGCCATAGATACATCACCATGGCACCCCATTTCTATGAGGCATATGCTGCCCCTACCTTCTCAACCTTACTACATTGGCAAGCTAGTGGAATGTTGGCAAGCTAGCTCACTCACTAGCTTGCCAATGTGGTAGGGTTGAGAAGTTAGAGGTAGCGTATGCCTCATAGAAATGGGGTGTCATGGTGATGCAGTAGGGTTGAGAAGGTAGGGGAAACGTATGCCTCATAGAAATGGGGTGTCATAGTGATGTAGGGTTGAGAAGGTAGGGGATATGTATGCCTCATATAAATGGGGTTTCATGGTGATGTATATCACCATGACACCCCATTTCTATGATGCATACGCTGCCCCTAACTTCTCAACTCTACCACATTAGCAAGCTAGTGGAGTGTTGGCAAGCTAGCTCACTCACTAGCTTGCCAATGCAGTAGGGTTGAGAAGGTAGGGGAAGTGTATGCCTCATAGAAATGGGTTTCCACCATGATGTACATCACCGTGGCACCCCATTTCTATGAGGAATATGCTGCCCCTACCTTCTCAACCGTACTGCATTGGAAAGCTAGTGGAGTTTTGGCAAGCTAGCTCACTCACTAGCTTGCCAATGCGGTAGGGTTGAGAAGGTAGGGGCAGCGTATGCCTCATAGAAATGGGGTACCACTCATAAGTGGTACCCCATTTCTATGAGGCATACGCTGCCCCTACCTTCTCAACCCTACCGCATTGGCAAGCTAGTGAGTGAGCTAGCTTGCCAAAACTCCACTAGCTTTCCAATGCAGTACGGTTGAGAAGGTAGGGGCAGCATATTCCTCATAGAAATGGGGTGCCACGGTGATGTACATCATAGTGGTACCCCATTTCTATGAGGAAAGCTAGTGGAGTGTTGGCAAGCTAGCTCACTCACTAGCTTGCCAATGTGGTATGGTTGAGAAGGTAGGGACAGTGTATGCCTCATAGAAATGGGGTGTCACGGTGACACCCCATTTCAATGAGGCATATTCTGCCCCTACCATGTCAACCATTTTTGAGATTGGCCTAAAAACACAATTTTAAGGTTTGAAATTCATTTAAAATGGTGTTTTGACTCATTCCTCTCACTGTTATAACTCTAATTTGAGCAATGGGTCTGCAACATCACTAAAAAGGTGTGGGAATGTTGAGTGTGTGCAGGGGAGGTAAAGAGTTGAGTTGGGCATGAATCCTTAGAGTGAAATTTGGTGTTTTCCGTGTGAATTTGAGAGGTTTTGACATGATAAAGTGAGTATTGTGTTAGGGAAGCATTGTTTCTTGTTAAATTGAGTTTTTGTAGAACATTTTAGACCTGTTTGATGTGGTGGCATGTTTTGATAAGGTTGGGAAGTGTGTTTTCCAATAAGCCCTAGGTTATTTGGCTTAAAAAGAGGGTTTTTGGTTTTTGCATCTTGGTGGATGAATTTATGAGAAATAATGGTGAATTCTTTGGTTTGAATACATATAAATTATTTCCCACATTTTTTTGGAGGTTTTGGTCAAGTTTCAAGATAAGTTTCTTTGCTAAAGTGTCCTAATTTGAGGCCTAGTTGGCGTAGAAAGCCTGATTTGAGAAATTTGTTACAAAGTAACCAATAGTGTTTTTTTGGCATGTGATTGTGTAACCTAAAGGTTCCTTGAAATGGTTCAATTCTTAGTCTAAAATAATCTTATCGAGAAGAAATACTCGATTGAATGAGTTGGCAATGCTACAAGGAAGAGTGCTAATTTGTTGAAAAGTGGAGAGTTTTTAGAATTATGACTTGTGAATTGTTGTTGTTGGATGATTTTTTGTGTTTGGTTGTGTTGAAGGACCTCCCCTAGTTGCATCACAATTCAAATTCTTTATCCATGCTTCCATTTTGAGCCATGATTGCAAGATAGGTTGCACCTTTCCCCATGTTGCTAACTTAGCCTTTAATAAAGAGTCTTCTAATAGTGGAGAGAAGGGTTAGGATCCCTTGTAGGTAGCATAATCAAGGAAACAATTAAAATATATCACAAATAAAAGTGATGAGGTAAATTTAGAAATAGAGATGAAAACCAAAATATTTTCTAAGCTCTATCAATGTGGGAGGAGGATATTCCAATTTTTTAGAGAGATGTATGGAAAATTTGGTAGCATACACAAGGCAATGAGTTGCTTAGTATAATTGTTTGAAAAAATACCTCAATGAAAGATTTGGAGAGTGGTATACACTTCCATAATAAAGGATTGAGAAATTATGTTTTATTTTACTTCCTTAAAATGTATGTCATATATATGTGTATACAAAATGTGGAAGCATACACAAGGTAAGTCAATTGTTAGATAACAAAATGCCTCAGAGAGATGTGGTTTAAAAATGTAATTGGAAAGTGTATAGAATTGTGTAATTTAAAATGTGCATTGATAACCTAAGGTTATAATTACAAACAAACAATGATCAACATGGAATATGCAAAATAACAAAAATGAAAGGAAGCCATAATAGAATGAAAGAAAAATGTGAAAAGAATTCACATACCTAAAAAAAATAGAGTTTCAAATGGAGGAGTTCAACCCAATTATGTAGCCTTAGCTTCTTCTTTCTTCAAACTTTTCAACAATTTGACCTTTCCAAAAGCTTGTTCCCCTCCAAAATTCAATTGTATATTAATTTTCAATGGAATTCAAACTTGAATTGATATTATATGTTTTTCAATGTGAAAACTTTTCTATTTCATGCAAAGGTTGTAGAAAGATCATGAAAAAGGTGGTGGAATGTGAAAAACATGCATGCACACTTCACAACATCAAAAATCTACTTTTTGTCAGAGCACGTGCAAAACCAGGAGATATATGCAGAATGTGGGCCTTGAGATCATGAGTATATTGAGTTTTTTTACCATTTTTAGTGCAACACAAAATTCCCTCACATTATAACACGCTCATGTTATAATGCGAGAACATTATTTCTTCCTAAAATGGGCATATCTCTAATTCTTCAAAATGTGCCCACGTAATGAGAAAGTTGGTTTTTTAATAGATTTCTTTTCTCTCTCTCTTTGTCTATACCCTATATACCCTGATTCTATCTCTCTTCCCTCTACCCTTATACAGTAATTATATCTCTCCCCTCTACTGTCTACCCTTAACCCTTATACCCTCTATCTCTCTCCCACTCCCTCCCTCTCTCTCTGTCAAGTCTCTCCCTTGTCTCTCAAGCCCTACCCCCTCTCGCTCTCTCAACTTCCTCTCTCTCACTCTCTCACTCTCTCTCGGCTCTCACTCACTCACTCACTATCTCCCACTCCCTCCCTCTCTCTCTCAAGTCTCCCTCATCTCTCAACCCCTATACCCTCTCCCTCTCTCTCTCTCACTCACTCCTTTTATTTTTCTCCCCTCTACCCTAAAACCTTAACCCCTATACCCTCAACCCTTAAACCCTAATTCTATCTCTCTCCCCATCTGCCCTTTGGCCCTTAGCCTCTATCTCTCCGCTCCTCCATCTCTCTAGTCTCTCCTCCTCTCTCCTTCTGCCTCTCCTCTCCTCAGCTCCTATCGTTCACTTGCTCATTAGATGTCTCTCCCTCTACCCTCTACTCTTAACCCTCTACCCTCTATCTCTCTCTGGTCTCTCCTCCTACCTCCTCTCCTCCTCAGAGTCTCTCTTTCTCCTCACTCCTCCCTCTCTCCTCTCTCTCTCGCTCACTCTCTCCCACTCCCTCCCTCTCTCTCTCTTGAGAATCTCCCTCATCTCTCAACCCCTATACCATCTCCCTCTCTCAACTCCCTATCACTCACTCACTCATTCGATCTCTCTCCCCTCTACCCTCTACCCTTAACCATAAACCCTAAACCCTTAACCCTTAAACCTGAAACACTCCACTCTTAGCCCTCTACCATGTATCTCTCTCAATTCTCTCCCTCCTACCCACTCTCCCTCACTCAAGTCTCTCTCTCTCACTCACTCACTCTTATCCCTCTACCCTCTACCCTTAACCCTTAAACCCTTAAACCCACTTAGTAAACTCTCTACCCTAATCCATCAACCCTCTTGCCCCTTAATCCTTCAACCCTTCAACCCTAATTCGTCAACCCCTATACCCTCAACCCTAATCCCTCAACCCTTAAACCCTTAAACCCTTAAACACACTTAGTAAACTCTCTACCCTAATCCCTCAACCCTTCAACCCTAATCCGTCAACCCCTATATCCTCTACCCTATACATTAGACCATCGACCCTAATCCCCCAACCCTATACACTCAATCCTCTATCCTCAACCTTAAACCCTCAACCCTTAATTCTTCTACCCACTGCCCTCTACCCTATAAACCCTTAAACAATCAACCCTAAACCCTAAACCCTAAACCCTTAAACCCTAAACCCTTAAACCCTCTACCCTCTACCCTCAATCCTCTACCTTCTACCCTCAATTCTCTACCATCTACCCTCAACCCTAATCTCTCAACCCTTAAACCCTCTACCCTATAAACCCTTAAACACTCAACCCTAAACTCCTCAACCCTAAACTCCTAAACCCTTAAACCCTCTACCCTAATCCCTCAACACTAATCCCTCAACCCTTACACCATTAAATCTAAGAAAACTCCCTACCCTAATCCATAGACCCTCAACCCTTAAACCCTCAACCTTCTACACTCAACCCTAAACCCTAAAACCTCAACCCTTAAACCCTTAAACCCTCTAACCTCTACCCTCAATCCTCTACCCTCTAGCCTCAACCCTAATACCTCAACCCTTAAACCCTTAAACCCACTTAGAAAACTCTCTACCCTAATCCCTCAACACTCTTGACCCTTAATCCCTGAACCCTTCAACCCTAATCCCTCAACCCCTATTCCCTCTACCCTATACATTGGACCCTCGACCCTAATCCCCCAACCCTATACACTCAATCCTCTTACCTCAACCTCAAACCCTCAACCCTTAAACCATCTACCCACTACCCTCTACCCTATAAACCCTTAAACACTCAACCCTAAACCCTAAACCCCCAACCATTAAACCTTAAACTTTTAAAACCTCTACCCTCTACCCTCAATCCTCTACCCTCTACCCTCAATTGTCTACCCTCTACCCTTAAACCATTAAACACTCAACCCTAA